>JAWPHD010017832.1:0-42741 GCA_037043455.1 Cyrtodaria siliqua
AGACGGGCATATAAAAAGATATTTTCTGAACTATGGATAAGACATAAAAGCTCTCATAGATTCCATGCAGTATAAACTTTTGTTCCTCTACCAAGCTTGTTTAAATGGTGACACTGTAGCATGGTCAGTTTAAAAAAACATTCTCTGAAAGAGCTGGAGGTCTGAAATATTGCATGTAGCTCAAGCTTATGGTTCTGTACGAAATTTGTGTTAAAAATAGTTTTAAAGCTGTAATACGTACTGTTGGAACAGCGACTTTGCCAACACTGAAAGCATTTTTATAACAACATAAGGCAATTAGCACGAGAATGTCGACGTTATGTCATACAAACAAAACATGTTTATCAGACCAGATTAACTACACCTTGTTTGTTTTAGCTTCGCCCCAGTAAGGCGAGACGATCCTTGTATTGGAAACATTTCTTATTGATTTACTTGTTTCACTATCAGCTTGGAGCAGTGAGCTACTGTTAGGCAAGACGACCCTTGTACTGGAATCATTTCTTACTGATGTTTTCTTGTCCATTTCAGGTTGGAGCAGAGTGAACTACAGTTAGGCGAGTCGATCCTTGTACTGGAAACATTTCTCTACTACCATGATCAGAAGCACAAACTCAAATTGTGATAATAAATATTTTTCTGTAAAAAAAACGTCTCGTCTAATTTATGTAGGATTACCAATTAAACTTTGAAGGTACTGCTGTCCTGCAGTATTACTGTAAACAACGACATTTTATTCCTCTGATTTTATCTTTACAGAGCTTCACTAGATAAGTTTGAATCAAGTGTTTTTTTTGTAATAAAGCAGAGGTCTCCTCAACCCACCCTGATAAAAATGGTCAAATTTGTGTTACTAGGTGCACACAAAGACCTGTGCCAAGTTCGGAGGCAATAGGTAAAAAGCTTTTGGGAGTTCAGGTGTCAAGTTTTGTCATGCTTTTTAGCTCTACTGGCTAAGGTTTAGCTTATGCCATGGTCTTTTGTCCGTCGTCCGTTAACTTTTTGATATCAACACTCTAGCACCACCATTTTCATCTGATCTTTACCAAACTTTACCAGATTATTAATATCAGTGAAAGCTTGGACGAGTTTGAAAACCAGTCAGATCGGATTATCGCCCTTGAATTAATGAAAATTGCTATAGTTTGTCTTGTCAACACTCTAGCGCCTCCATTTTTCATCCGATCTTTACCAAACTTTACCAGATTATTAATATCAATGAAAGGTCGGACGAATTTGAAAATCCGCCAGATTAGACCAGTAACACGGAGTTATTGGCCTTGAATTATTGAAAAATGTAAACTTTTTGTAGTCAACACACTAGCACCTTCGTTATTCATCTGATCTTTACCAATCTTTACCTGATTGTGAATATCAATGAAAGCTTGGACAGGCTCGAAAACCAGCCAGATCAGACCAGTAACACCAGAGTTATTGCCCTTGATTGAACGAAAATTGCTACATTTTGTCTTGTCAACACTCTAGCGCCTCCATTCTTCATCTGATCTTTACCAAACATTACCAGATTGTTGATATTGACGAAAGCTCGGTCAAGTTCGAAAACCAGCCAGATCGGACCAGTAACACCGAAGTTATGGTCCTTGAATTATTTAAACTGTTTGATGTCAACACTCTAGCACCTACGTTTTTCATTTTATCTTTACCAGATTGTTATGGTAGGACCTTCATTTTACCGTACTTCAGCAAAACTGATCAGTGCCAAGCCTAGTTTTGCATATCTTCACGTAGGTTCGATCCCTCAGGGGCCTAGGAATCTTTATGTGAGGAAGCTATCCAGCTGGCTTGCGGAACGTCGGTGGTTCTACCCAGGTGCCCGCCCGTGCACGAAAATTGCCCGGAGGGGCACCTGGGGTCTTCCTCCACCAATGGAAGCTGGGAAGTCGCCATATGACCTTAGCTGTTGGTGCGACTATAAAATCCAATTCAATTCAATATCTTCACCTTGTTCCAGTTGAATGATTTTTGGCAGAGTTTTGGCCCTTTAACAGTTTAGTACATGTGTGTATGGTCTAGTTCTGCTGAACCCCTGGCCAGATTTCAATGCAACTTGTCAAGGATGATCAGTACCAACCCTAGTTGTGCACTTCATCACTGTGTTCCGGTTTGAAGATTTTTGGTGGAGTTATGACCCTTTAAAGGTTTTACTACACAAACTTTGTCCCGACTTCTTTTGATCCCCTGCCTGGATTTCCATGAAACTTGATAGGGATGACCATTACCAAGCCTAGTTGCACCTATCTTCGTCATGTTCCAGTTAAATGATTTTTGGCGGATTTATGGCCCTTTATCCTGCAGGGGAGACGTCTATTTTTACTAAAAACTAGAATTATCACTGAAAAATTATCACTGAAAGTGATTAATACCCCCACAATACCGCCTCGTCACATAAACATGGCAACCACAAGAAAATAATGGTCTAGTTTAAACATATTTATTTCCAATAAATGTACATGGAAATGGGGTCGGGCCACAAGTTATTACAACATTAGAAATCCGGCCCTCCCGCTACAAAATATTCATACAATTAAGACAATGGCAAACAAATTATTTAAACTACAAAATACGAAATTAACAGGAAAAAAAAAATGAGAGAGAGAGGGGGTAGAGGAAGGGAGAGTTTTCAATATTGTTAGTGATCAGGGAAGAAGACTAACAAAAAATTGCGTGTTACACCATTCAAGTCGAAGATGTATAAGTGTAATAAAAAGAGACATGGTCATGAAGAGGATGCATTATAAATTGTTTAAATTTAATACAAACCCAAATTAGCAGGTTCCTCAGAGTTGACTGTAGCATTTTTTTGGCAAATTCTAAGTTGAAAAGGGTCCATAACTCCGTCAAAAATTGGTGGTTTGTAACCAAAGTCGAACTTGACCTGTATTTTATGGTCTTAAACCCGTGTACCAAAAATTATTTAAATCCGTCATACCTTTCATGAGTAATCGTCAGGACACCGTTTTTTGGGCAAATTCTAAGTTGAAAAGGGGCCATAACTCCGTCAAAAATTGGTGGTTTGTAAACAAAGTCGAACTTGACTTGTATTTTATGGTATTATACCCGTGTACCAAATATTATTTAAATCCATCGACCCTTTCATGAGTTATCGTCCGGACACCGTTTTTTGGGCAAATTCTAAGTTGAAAAGGGACCATAACTCCGTCAAAAATTGGTGGTTTGTAACCGAAGTCGAACTTGACCTGTATTTTATGGTCTTAAACCCGTGTACCAAAAATTATTTAAATCTGTCGACCCTTTCATGAGTTATGGTCCGGACACCGTTTTTTGGGCAAATTCTAAGTTGTAAAGAGGCCATAACTCCCATCAAAAATTGGTGGTTTGTAACCAAAGTCGAACTTGACTTGTATTTTATGGTGTTATACCCGTGTACCAAATATTATTTAAATCCATCAACCCTTTCATGAGTTATCGTCCGGAAACCAAGACCGACCGACGGACGGACCGAAAAGCTCACTCCTATATAACCCCCCTAAACTTCGTTTGAGGGGATATAACAACCCCATCTAATTTAGTATGGTTATTTAGGGACTCAAGGCACAATTATATAAAATGGGTTTCGACCGTCTACATAAAGGGGCCCCTCTACAGGAGGTCAAAACTTATTTTATACAATTGTTGTGCCTCGAGTTCCTAAATAACCAAATTAGAACTAAGACCTCTTGTTTAAATTGTTAGCATGGGTCAAGGGTTTAAGTTTCTGTTGTGGTGGTGTTGCTTTTAGCTCTACTGATCAAAGATCAGCAGAGCTTATGCCATGGTGTGGTGTCCGTCTGTAATTTTTTTTGTAGGAACTACTCCTCTGGAACTACTGGATGGATTTTCAGGACACTTTACAGAAATGTTGCCCATGATGTCTAGTTGATCCTAACAAAAATTCATGTTGATGTGAAATCCAAGATGGCCATCAAAACTAAAAATAGATTTTAAGTGGGGTTTTTTGTAGCGACTACTTCTTGAAAACTATGAGTGATATTGATATGGGACTTTTTCTAAAATGATCAGCATGACGATGTTGATCCTTGTCGAAAATTATTTTGATTCAATATTAAACATGGCCGCCAGCAGCCATTGTTGTTTACATAAGAGTTATATCATAACAAGAGGTCAATGACCTTGAACTCTACTGATAGTTTTTTGATAGCTAGATCAGCATTCCTGTGAAGTTTCATGAAAATCTGTCGAGTAGTTTTAGAGGAGTCACTGCAAGTTTTTACTATATAACTATGTAAACAAAGATGGCCGCGGCAGCCATGTTTAATGTCGAATCAAAATCATTTTCAACAGGGACCAACACATGTCATGCTGATCATTTTAGAAAAAGTCCCATATCAAATATCACTAGAGTTTTCAAGAAGTAGTCGCTACAAATTTGTTTTTTAAAAATCTATTTTTAGCCATGGTGGCCATATTGAATTTCCAGCCTACGGATCAACTAGATATCAAGAGCAACATTCCTGTGAAGTTTCATGAAAATCCGTCGAGTAGTTTCATAGTAGTAGCTACATGCTTTTACTATGTAACTCTATGTAAACAAAGATGGCTGCTGCAGCCATGTTTAACGTTGAATCGAAATGATTTTCGACAATGACCAACCTCATGTCATGCAATCGTTTTAGAACTAGAAATGTGTCCATAGGACACGGATGCCCCCAGTTCAAGTTACTAGATCTATGAATTCGCCAAAAAAAAATGATTTCAAAAACATGTAAAGTTATTATTTCAAAAGTTATTGAGCGGAAAAGGGGCCATAACTCCTTCAGAAATTGACCGATGCTGACCTAAATCAAACTTGACCTGTATTTTATAATTACACAGCTGCACACCAAATATGGACCCTTTCAAAAGTTATTGAGCGGAAACCAATTTGTTGCAGAAAATTAAGTCGAAAAGGGGCCACAACTCCTGCATAAAATCAGCAACGTTGACCAAAATCGAACTTGACCTGAATTTATAATTACACAGCTACAAACCAAATATTAATTACAAACATGGACCCTTTCAAAAGTTATTGAGCGGAAACCAATTTGTTGCAGAAAATTAAGTCGAAAAGGGGCCACAACTCCTGCATAAAATGAGCAATGTTGACCGAAATCGAACTTGACCTGTATTTTATAATTACAAAATGACGCACCAAATATGAATTCAAAACATGGATCGTTTCAAAAGTTATTGAGCGGAAACCAATTTGTTGCAGAAAATTGTTGAATTGGGGCCACAACTCCTGCATAAAATGAGCAACGTTGACCGAAATCGAACTTGACCTGTATTTTATAATTACACAGCTACACACCAAATATTAATTACAAACATGGACCCTTTCAAAAGTTATTGAGCAGAAACCAATTTTTTGCAGAAAATTAAGTCGAAAAGGGGCCACAACTCCTGTATAAAATGAGCAACATTGACCGAAATTGAACTTGACCTGTATTTTATAATTACACAGCTACACACCAAATATTAATTAAAAACATATACCCTTTCAAGTTATTGAGCGGAAATCAATTTCGGACGTACGGAAGGGACTGACAGGGGTAACACTTAATGCCCCTTTCGGCATTCTCGAATGCCGTGGGCATAAAAAGTCCCATATCAATATCACTTATAGTTTTCAGCAAGTAGTCGCTACAAATTTGTGTTTTTGAGTCGCCATGCGTCGGCGGGTGAGACGCTTTACCGTTGTAAGCAATGTAGTCCCCTTTAACTGCTTCAAATACAACTTAATTTGATAAGGTGACTGACATGAACGTTATGAATACCGAGTAATATAACTACTGATTGTGAAATAATGAAATAATTGTAATTGTATACAGTATAAACATGTCTTTTTTGTAGGTTAACCGAAATATTACGCGCATTAATACACTAAAAAAATCGGATTGGGTGCTTTACGCACTTCGAGAATGTAGTTCCTTTAACTGCATCAAGTATAACTTAATTTCATAAGGTGACTGACATGAACGTTATATATACCGAATAATATAACTACTGATTGCGAATAATTGTCGTTGTATACAGTATATACGTGTCTTTTTTGAAAAAGGAACTGAAAAATACACGCGTATATATATTTTACGAATGGAGGCAACGGATGTGCCACTCATAACGTGTGACCCAGATAACAAATTGGGAACTAAATGTCAGTAAATATTGTAGTTATTGCATACATTTGATACCTCACGGCGTGAGATGAAATCTCAAGGAATTCTAACCCTCCTCCCGGCCCCACGGAATTGTGTGAAAAACTCCCGTAAAATTGATAAAATCGATTTTTCGAAAACCATAGGTCCGTTTCCTTTGGTATGTTAGCAGATTTATCAACGCGTTGTTGCCTCTAAAAATAGAATGAATTCAAGAACGACAACTCCTACGAAATTTCGTACTCAGATTCTTACTATTGTACATTGTACTCAATTTGATTCATACTATCAGTTATTTTCCAGAGGGGAAGTTTATTAGGCAGCCAACCGTGCAGCCGTCTTTTGCACGGCCGTTTTTGAAAAATCGCGGCCAATATTTGGTGGTGTGGGTGGGGTAAAAAAAAAAAAAAAAAAAATTTAACTCTTACTTTCTCAATATTTAAAAACCTTTAACCTCATCAAGAAGATAGACACTGTTCAATCTTGGCGACCATCCTGTCATGCTGATCATTTTAGAAAAGCGGCCAGGTTTAATGTTGAATCAAAATAATTTTCGACAAGTCATAAACATCATGTCATGTAGGCCTTGAGCCAGGACCCAACATTTTCGATATTGTTACCAACTCAAGGGACAAATTCTACCATCAATCTGGAACAGGTAGCTTATATTAAAAAAAATCGAACATTAATAGGTTATCATTGTAGCGCTTTCATATAAGTTTTTGATGTTCATTTTTGAATGTCATGCTTGTGTGAATAATTATTGATGTACTTTTTAAAGATGCACTTAAGTTTACAATTCATTGAGTTACAAAAAGCGTAAATAAGCTTTTTTTTAGCACTGAATTCAGTTAAAAATCTCTATTTTGCTTCAAATTCGAAGTCAATTTACCCCACCCACTATTGACACATTTTTATGCATTTAGTTTAGTTAATATTTTTTACAATATATGTGTAAACTTGTAAAAATCAGTAATTTACAACCTTTCTACATGATTTAAATAATATTATAATATGAATAAGGGATTGTTATGATATATTGATGAAATTAAGTACCAAGCAATGTCCATGGCATTGCACATATGTATTCAGTAAGCCTGATAAGTTGAGACGCATGCCAAACTGGAAGTATAAGCCTTCCTCAAAGTAACTGCAACATAAATAGTATTAACATGTTCTGATATATACATATATTGCACAGACGACACATAGTCCAAAGGATTCTAGATAAAGGAATTGTGTGGTTTAACGTGTTTTTTTTAACAAAAGTCTTTTTTTAGGTGTATGGGTCATGGCAATACTTATTATGATTACACATTTGGATTATGTATTACACATAAATACATGAATTAAACCAGTACACTGATTAAACATTGCATATTGCAACGCAAAATCTTAAAAGTCGTCTATTTTAATACTTTTTAATTACAATGTATGCATATGTTAAGGATTTTTACACCTGAATTACCCCACCCATATACAACACAATGAAGAATTCTGCATACGAAATGTAAAAATAGTAGTATATGCATTTGCACGAACCATTTTTGTGTTACTGAAAAACGAATCGACGAAGATGAATTGATTTGATTTGGGGTTTTACGGCGCACCAACACAAACATGTAATATGGCGCCAACAGGAATGAACATTCGACCCGGCTCACTCTTCATTAACATCTAGATAAAAATTTGCAGAATGTGTCTAGAACCTTCTTACCTGCAGAACTGCAGAGTTGCTGCAAATTCTCTAGTAAACACTCCATTTTTCGCTGGAGCCACGATCACTGCCACCACTGAAGTAGCACCTGAAGCAATACAGGTTTCATGATGAAAATAATGAACAAAAATGACAAAATTAACATGAATTCGGGGAAATTTTACCCCTATGCCTGGATATGCAGTGGTCATATTCTTGCCCGGGAACCACACGGCGTCGACGAAGAAATATTTTTAGGGTGATACCCAGATCACTGTGCTAACTACTTACCATGACAACTATTTGTTAGTATTGGTGCAGTTGTTACATATCACCTGCTTAGGATATTTATCTAAACATAGGTTGTGATGTTCTCCGTACTTGATTTAGAGTACGGAATTATCCTAGGATAGTAAGCATCAAACCTATTTTTGCGCGTGCAGGTGGAATGATTATTACCTAAAAAAGGTGTATTGCCAATGAAGAGAGAGAGAGAGGGAGTGTTGAACCTCTGAATTTAAAGTCCCCCGTGCTATCCACTGCATCAACAGGCTGTATGCGCTGAAGCAGGATGACTGCATTAAAATACATACAACTAAAATGTTAATCCGTCATAAAGGTTATATCCAAGAAGCTGGGTTCACAACGGTCTCTCTTATCTAGCATTCATGTATGTCGAGTTGCAATATGCCTGCAAGCCTTATATATGCCCAGCTCATTGCTGTTTTGATAAACTTGGCAATTAATGCCTTGGGATAGAACAGGACAATTATGAATACTCAGTTCATAGTATCTGATTTAAATAATATAACTTAATGTGACAATATAACATACATATAAGATATAAAAAATATGTAAACGCTTCCAGATAAGAATCGGTACCCAGTATCGAGATAGATTACATTTAGTGACCACGGTTAGTTTACTGATGTTTACTCTAAAAGCTATATCCGACATACAGGTGCTACTGCAGTTAAAGTAGCTATCCCGCCACCAACAGCCACATTTTACAACATATGTACATCGTTTCTAAACCTACTGACCACAAGGTATAGAAATAACACATCGTTTGAGAATCAAAACTCTATAGATACAATATAAAAAGCTTTAACCAGCCAGACAAAAAAAAATGGATAATTCATTTTACACTTATTCATTTACGGATATTACAAAACCCCATGAATAAACATATACTTTTAAGCGACACATATGCATTATTATATGAGATGAACACCTGGATAGAGTTTTGATAAACTGTTTTTGTAGTGTAATTTTGTCGTAATTTGGCGGTTATTTTAAATTGTGTATAACAAACACCTAAATATCAACAGTTAAACCGTAAAATGCCTTTTCTTTTTCTTTCTGTTTCTTTTTTATAATTTGTCGAAAATGCAGTGGTATACTTTGTGATTTTAGTTCGTGGTTTTATTCAATATGCGATTTGTAAATATGGTTAAGTCTTCATAATGGAATACCTTATCAAAAGTCACATTCTCTATATATTTCAGTTCGCTTAAACTTTTTGAAGTGATTTTATGAAAAGTGTACAACTTCAAGCCATAAACAAGAGACCCACTCGCCTTGTCTCAAAGTGCTCTCATGTTTTAGGAAACAACAACAATTTCTTTATATAAATCTGTAAAACGGTGACCCCCGTAGTGGCCATATTTGACCCCATTGTCGCCATTTGAACAAACTAGGTAGAGGATCATAAGCTTATGGTACATACAAACTATTATTTAGCTTTTGAAGTATCAGAAGCTCTTTGAATATGTTTTCCTATATAATTCAATGTTATAGCGTGACCCCCGGGACGGGGCCAAAATTGATTCCAGGCTTGATTCAAGAGGGACACCATTTAAATTATTTGGTACAGGACAATAATCTTAAGTTACATATAGCTTATTACACCTCTAGGTCTTGTAGTTTCAGAGAAGATGTTTATAGACGTTCCTGCATAACTCTATGTAAATATGTGACCCCCGGGACCGGGCGAAATTTGACCATAAGATCACCATTTGAACAAAATAAATTGGTAGAGATCGATACTCTTATGCTACATGCATCGTATTAGACCTCTAGCTCTTGTAGTATCAGAAATGAATATATTTATGGACTTTCCTATAAAACTCTTTGTAAAACTTAACCCCAGAACCCCTCCCCACCCGCCGTATGGTTGCCAGAATACAACCACTGCAAACACACCGTCACATGCAGAGGGGTAGGAGCACCCCCACCCCCACCCCCCCTAATTCATATTCATTTTGTCATTTTTTGTTCATACTCATTAAAGGTCTTCATCATGACCCCTGCATTGTTTCAGGTGCCATCCCAATCACATCACTAAGAGTAGTGGCAGAAAACAATAAACGTGGCTACAGCGTAAATAGAGTGTCTACAATAGAATTTGCAGCAACTCTGCAGTTCAGGATGAGAAGGTCCTAGGCCCATTCTCCATATTTTATCTCGATGTACATGGAGGATGAGCCTGGCATGTTCATGCTTGTTGGGCGCCATATAACCTTTCATGTGTTGGTGCGCCTTAAAACCCAGTTCAATTCAATTCAATAACCCCAGAACCGGGCCATAGTTGGACACAGAGTCACGATTTGAACAAAAGTAGTAGAGAACCATAAGCTTGTACAATATGCAAAATAATAGACCTCTGGCTCTTGTTTTTTTAAAGAAGAGATTTTAAAGATGTTTCTATATGACTCTATGTAAATATATGACCCCTGGGCCGGAGCCAGATATGACCCCAGGGTCGACATTTTAACAAACTTGCTAGTGGACCATAAGCTTATGCTTCATGCATAATATGGGACCTCTAGCTCTTACAGTTTTAGAGAAAATTATTTATGTTTAAAGATTTCCTATATAACTGTATGAAAAAATGTTACCCCCGGGGCTGGGCCATATTTGACCCTTGGGTCACCATTTTATAAATACTTGGTAGAGGACCCTAAATGTATAATACATGCAAAATATTAGACCTGTAGCTCTTCTAGTTTCAGCTAAAACGATTTTTTTAAAGAAACAAGAGTTTTGCTTAAAAGGGGGAGATAACTCCAATAACAAGAATCAGCTACCCTGTTCACACTGCTATCATGTATTTTTTGTTTCTCTACAAGGTACTCAATAACATGGTACTAGTAAGAATTTGTCCCTTGAGATGGTAACAAAAAAGTGTATGGCTCACGGTCTAATGCTGATCATTTTAGAAAAGGTCCCATATCAATATCACTTATGGTTTTTGAGAAGTAGTCGCCAAAAAATCGCATTTTTAAAATCTATTTTTTACTGTGGTGGCCATCTTGAATTTCCGGGCCCAAGCTGAATTTTTGCTAGGACCAACTAGACATCAAAAGCAACATTCCTGTGAAGTTTCATGGAATTCCATCGAGTAGTTTCAGAGAAGTAATCGCCACAAGATTTTCCTATATAACTCTATGTAACCAAAGAGGACCACTGGTGGCCATGTTTGACATCCAATCAAAATGAACTTTGATTAGGACCAACTACATGTCAGTCCAGTAAGTTTGGTAAAGGTTCCAAATCAATATCTCTTATGGTTTCTCAGAAGTCGTCGCCACAAAAACGCATTTTTAAAATTAATTTTTTAGCGGTGGTGGCCTTCTAGAATTTGCACTGCAGCATATTTGAAAAATATTAGGTCAATTTTTATATGAACAATATATTCACTTAACGTTTACATTTAGGCAGGGAGGGCGTCCGTGGCCGAGTGGTTAACGTCTCTGACTTGCAATCACTTGCCCCTCACCGCTGTAGGTTCGATCCCTCAGGGGCCTAGGAATCTTTATGTGAGGAAGCTATCCAGCTGGCTTGCGGAACGTCGGTGGTTCTACCCAGGTGCCCGCCCGTGCACGAAAATTGCCCGGAGGGGCACCTGGGGTCTTCCTCCACCAGTTGAAGCTGGAAAGTCGCCATATGACCTTAGCTGTTGGTGCGACTATAAAATCCAATTCAATCCAATACATTTAGGCAGAGCTGGATTTTTTTCAATTTTGAAATATTGCTTTATAAAATGCAAGTTAAGAACTGTAAAGTTTGTTTAAAGAAACTGACTACAAAACTGTTTATCACAAAACTATCCAGGTGTTCATGCCATATTACGATGTATATGTAAAATGATTGAGTTGGTAACTTTAATTCGAGTTTTGGGGTTTGATCTGAATGGTTAAGTTGGGATTCTCAAAATATGTATGTTATGTATATTTACTGGGAATTGAATAATATTTTAGTTTACATTTATGGTAGAGAATTATTTGAAAAAGTAATCAGTGTTATTAATTCCCGAGGTTACAAGACTTCCAAGAAGTGTCCTTAATGTTTCATTTCCTTAATGTTTCATTTCCTTAAAATGTTTCATTTCCTTAATGTTTCATTTCCTAATGTTTCATTTCCTTAATGTTTCATTTCCTAATGTTTCATTTCCTTAATGTTTCATTTCCTTAATGTTTCATTAGATGTTTAAATGAGTATGAACAACAAATGATAGTTCTCCATTTTAATGAACATATATTGTATAACAAATACTCAGATAATTTGTGTAAACATGTGTAAAATCTATGGATAAAGACAAATAACAATTTTAATATTACAAAACGGACAAACTGAATGGTTTCTAAGCAATCAGAGTTTGATTCTTTGGTTTACCACAACATTCACTGTTCTCTTTCCAAGAAGTGGTACCATCTTCATATACTTCCTGAAAATGGATAAACAATTCATCAACTGCAATTACTGTCATACATTACAAGGTGTGTAAAACATTTTTCAGACATATTTTAAGAGCACTACAATCTGTACATAATACACAAGTCAAAAGTTTAATTATAATTTAAAGAAAGAGGTGACCCTGACCTTTGACATACTAACCCCAAAATGAATAGGGGTCATTGTTTTACCATGGGTACTATTTGTGCAAAGTTTCAAGACTGAACCTCAATTTTTTTTTTGAAAATCAGTTTTCCAAATTTTAAAGCAATTATATGCATTTTCGACAACTGCGTTTGCATCATGAACATTGGATGGATGGTTCACCAATACCAGTTGGATGTGACACTGACATTTTCAACCACAAATTAACGTTTATACACAAACAGATTATTGCCAACCCCAGACAGAAACGACATAGTTCGACTATTATCAATCTTTGACTCACCTGCTACAAGATGGGTTACTTTGTTTCACCTGTAACAAGAATCTTTGACTCACCTATTACAAGATGGGTAACTTTGATTCACCTGTAACAAGAATCTTTGACTCACCTGCTACAAGATGGGTAACTTTGTTTCACCTGTAACAAGAATCTTTGACTCACCTATTACAAGATGGGTAACTTTGTTTCACCTGTAACAAGAATCTTTGACTCACCTATTACAAGATGGGTAACTTTGATTCACCTGTAACAAGAATCTTTGACTCACCTGCTACAAGATGGGTAACTTTGTTTCACCTGTAACAAGAATCTTTGACTCACCTGTTACAAGACTGGTAACTTTGATTCACCTGTAACAAGAATCTTTGACTCACCTGCTACAAGATGGGTAACTTTGATTCACCTGTAACAAGAATCTTTGACTCACCTGCTACAAGATGGGTAACTTTGTTTCACCTGTAACAAGATGGACAGACTCTGTTTGAGTAACGGTTTAGCTGAATTGTTCAATAAAAATATATAAATTCTGAATAGTACCTGCAAAAGTGTTGTCTTACTCCCCCCATGTTTGCCTCTATACAGGCACTGCATCCACATGACAGTCGTTTTGAATGACCAGTGTGAGCTTCTGATCCTCTTCCAAGTTTGTTCAAATGTTGATTTTGGGGTCTGCCCTAGAGAGGAGCACAATTTATTAAAATCAAAATCAGACTGGCTTTTTTGTTATTGCTCACGTTTCTCCTGATGAAAAAACAAATCACCATTGAGTACTTAGGGGCCCGTGTGCCCTCTTGTTTGGTCGGTTAACTTGTGCTTACCTTTTAGAGGATTGATTCTTTTGCTCACCTTTAACAAGATAGATAACTCTGGCTCACCTTTAACAAGATAGATAACTCTGGCTCACCTTTAACAAGACCGATAACGTTGGCTCACCTTTTTCCAGATAGGTACTGTTGCCTTTAGGGTATCTATGCTATACTGCACAGCCTCGAGTGACTCCCTTCTGTGTGGTGAGGAAACTGCAATAACTATACTGGCCTCTGTGATGGGCACTATACTGGAATAAATTACACAGACCTCTGTAATGGGCACTTTACTGGAATAAATTACACAGACCTCTGTAATGGACACTATACTGGAATAAATTACACAGTCCTCTGTAATGGGCTCTATACTGGAATAAATTACAGACCTCTGTAATGGGCACTATACTGGATTAAATTACAGTCCTCTGTAATGGGCTCTATACTGGAATAAATTACACAGACCTCTGTAATGGGCACTATACTGGAATAAATTACACAGACCTCTGTAATGGGCACTATACTGTAATAAACTACACAGACCTTTGTGATGGGCACTATACTGGAATAAATTACACAGACCTCTGTAATGGGCATTATACTGGAATAAATTACAGTCCTCTGCAATGGGCACTATTCTGGAATAAATTACACAAACCTTTGTGATGGGCGCTATACTGGAATAAATTACACAGTCCTCTGCAATGGACTCTATACTGGAATAAATTACACAGACCTCTGTAATGGGCTCTATACTGGATTAAATTACACAGACCTCTGTAATGGGCACTATACTGGAATAAATTACAGTCCTCTGTAATGGGCTCTATATTGGAATAAATTACACAGTCCTCTGTAATGGGCTCTATACTGGAATAAATTGCACAGACCTCTGTAATGGGCTCTATACTGGAATAAATTACACAGACCTCTGTAATGGGCACTATACTGGAATAAATTACACAGACCTCTGTAATAGGCTCTATATAGTTTACTGGACTAAATTACAGTCCTCTATAATGGGCTCTATACTGGAATAAATTACAGACCTCTGTAATGGGCACTATACTGGAATAAATTACACAGTCCTCTGTAATGGGCTCTATACTGGAATAAATTACAGTCCTCTGTAATGGGCTCTATACTGGAATAAATTACACAGACCTCTGTAATGGGCACTATACTGGAATAAATTACAGTCCTCTGTAATGGGCTCTATACTGGAATAAATTACACAGACCTTTGTGATGGGCACTATACTGGAATAATTTACACAGACCTCTGTAATGGGCACTATACTGGAATGAATTACAGTCTTCTGTAATGGGCTCTATACTGGAATAATTTACACAAGACCTCTGTAATGGGCACAATACTGGAATAAATTACAGTCCTCTGTAATGGGCACTATACTGGAATAAATTACACAGACCTCTGTAATGGGCTCTATACTGGAATAAATTACACAGACCTCTGTAATGGGCACTATACTGGAATAAATTACACAGTCCTCTGTAACAGGGTTCGACACTAACAGTGTCCCAGGATCCTGAGGATCCCAGATTTTCAGGTGGGATCCCTGCTTCTAGAAGCTGGGGATTCCACTGGGAACCCTGATCTTGCCATCAAGTTCCTATTAAGAACACATTTTACAGATTATTTAATTGAAAATTCCCCAAAAATCGCACAAAAATTGTCCGAAAAGGTAATTCAGTTTGCCTTTCGTTCTACCTCTATTATCCAGGATCCCTAATATTAATCGCTTTCGCTAGGCACTTATTAGGCCAGACTAAAATGCTCTTTGTTTTATGTAGGGACCCTAATGTTGAAGTCGGCACCCAGACGTACAAAGTAGGGATTCCAGTCGGATCCCAGACAAAAAATGTTAGTGTCGAACCCTGTGTAATGGGCTCTATACTGGAATAAATTACACAGTCCTCTGTAATGGGCTCTATACTGGAATAAATTACACAGACCTTTGCGATGGACACTATACTGGAATAAATTACACAGACCTTTGTGATGGGCACTATACTGCAATAAATTACACAGACCTTTGTGATTGGCATTATACTGGAATAAATTACACAGACCTCTATAGGGGCACTATACTGGAATAAATTACTCAAGACCTTTGTGTTTGGCACTACTTTGGAATAAATTACAGAGACCTTTGTGATGGGCACTATATTGGAATAAATAACACAGACCTCTGTGATGGGCACTATACTGGAATTTATTACACAGACCTTTGTGATGGGCACTATTCTGAAAAAAATTATGGGCACTATACTGGAATAAATTATACAGACCTTTGTGATGGGCACTATACTGGAATAAATTACACAGACCTCTGTGATGGGCACTATTCTGGAATAAATTACACAGACCTTTGTGATGGGCACTATTCTGGAATAAATTACACAGACCTTTGTGATGGGCACTATACTGGAATAAATTATACAGACCTTTGTGATGGGCACTATTCTGGAATAAATTACACAAACCTTTGTGATGGACACTATACTGAAATAAATTACACAGACCTCTGTGATGGGCACTGCTCTGGAATAAATTACACAGACCTTTGTGATGGGCACTATACTGGAATAAATTACACAGACCACTGTGATGGGCACTATACTGGAATAAATTACACCGACCTTTGTGATGGACACTATACTGGAATAAATTATACAGACCTTTGTGATGGGCACTATACTGGAATAAATTATACAGACCTTTGTGATGGGCACTATACTGGAATAAATTACACAGACCTCTGTGATGGGCACTATTCTGGAATAAATTACACAGACCTTTGTGATGGGCACTATTCTGGAATAAATTACACAGACCTTTGTGATGGGCACTATACTGGAATAAATTATACAGACCTTTGTGATGGGCACTATTCTGGAATAAATTACACAAACCTTTGTGATGGGCACTATACTGAAATAAATTACACAGACCTCTGTGATGGGCACTGCTCTGGAATAAATTACACAGACCTTTGTGATGGGCACTATACTGGAATAAATTACACAGACCACTGTGATGGGCACTATACTGGAATAAATTACACCGACCTTTGTGATGGACACTATACTGGAATAAATTATACAGACCTTTGTGATGGGCACTATACTGGAATAAATTATACAGACCTTTGTGATGGGCACAATATTGGACTAAATTGCGGACGGACGGACGGACGACGGACGCCGCACCATGGCATAAGCTCTGCTGATCTCTGATCAGTCGAGCTAATTACACAGACCTTTGTGATGGGCACTATACTGAAATAAATTACACAGACCTCTGTGAATGGCACTATACTGGAATAAATTACACAGACCTCTGTGATGGGCACTATACTGGAATAAATTACAGTAATCCGTGGGGGCACTATTCTGGAATAAATTACACAGACCTTTGTGATGGGCATTATACTGGAATAAATTATACAGACCTTTGTGATGGGCACAATATTGGACTAAATTGCGGACGGACGGACGACGGACGCCGCACCATGGCATAAGCTCTGCTGATCTCTGATCAGTCGAGCTAATTACACAGACCTTTGTGATGGGCACTATACTGGAATAAATTACACAGTCCTTTGTGATGGGCACTATACTGGAATAAATTACACAGACCTCTGTGATGGGCACTATACTGGAATAAATTACACAGACCTTTGTGATGGGCATTATACTGGAATAAATTACACAGACCTCTGTGAATGGCACTATACTGGAATAAATTACACAGACCTTTGTGATGGGCACTATACTGGAATAAATTACAGTAATCCGTGGGGGCACTATTCTGGAATAAATTACACAGACCTTTGTGATGGGCACTATACTGGAATAAGTTACACAGACCTCTGTGAATGGCACTATACTGGAATAAATTATACAGACCTTTGTGATGGGCACAATATTGGACTAAATTGCACACCTCTGTGATGGGCACTATATTGGAATAAATTGCACACCTCTGTGATGGGCACTATTCTGGAATAAATTATACAGACCTTTGTGATGGGCACTATATTGGAATAAATTGCACACCTCTGTGATGGGCACTATACTGGAATAAATTACACCGACCTTTTGATGAGCACTATACTGGAATAAAGTATACAGACCTTTGTGATGGGCACTATACTGGAATAAATTACACAGACCTTTGTGATGGGCACTATACTGGAATAAATTACACAGACCTCTGTGATGGGCATTATACTGGAATAAATTACACAAACCTTTGTGATGGGCACTATACTGGAATAAATTACCTTGAAGCTCTACTGATAGATTTTGATAGCTAGGTCAGCATTCCTGTGAAGTTTCATAAAAAAATGTCAAGTAGTTTCAGAGGAGTAGTCATTACAAGTTGAAGTTTTTACTATATAACTCTAGGTAAACAAAGATGGCCACTGGTAGCCATGTTTAATGTCGAATCAAAATAATTTTCGACAAGGATCAACATCTTGTCATGCTGATCATTTCAGAAAAAGTCCCATATCAATATCACTTACAGTTTTCAAGTAGTAGTCGCTACAACCTTGTTTTTAAAAATCTATGTTTAGCCGTGGTGGCCATCTTGAATTTCCGGCCGACCTGAAATTGTGCTAGGATCAACTAGACATCAAGAGCAACATTCCTGTGAAGTTTCATGAAAAGCCGTCTAGTAGTTCAGAGGAGTAGTCACTACAAATGTTTACTATACAAACTCTATGTAAACGAAGATGGCCACTGGTGCCCAGGTTTAATTTTGATTCAAAATAATTTTCAACAAGGATCAACATCATATCATACTGATCATTTTAGAAAAAGTCCCATATCAATATCACTTACAGTTTTCAAAAAGTAGTCGCTACAACCTTTTTTTAAAAATCTGTTTTTAGCCATGGCGGCCATCTTGAATTTCCGGCAGACCTAAAA
The DNA here is from genome assembly GCA_037043455.1 of Cyrtodaria siliqua. Lineage (NCBI taxonomy): Eukaryota > Metazoa > Mollusca > Bivalvia > Adapedonta > Hiatellidae > Cyrtodaria > Cyrtodaria siliqua. The sequence goes on from JAWPHD010017832.1 coordinate 18,816, forward strand.
AAAATCTGGGATCAATTAGACATCAAGAGCAACATTCCTGAGAAGTTTCATAAAAATGTGTCAAGTAGTTTCAGAGGAGTAGTCGCTACAAGTTTTTACTATATAAATCTATGTAAACAAAGATGGCCATGTTTAAAGTTGCATCGAAATAAATTTCGACAAGGATCAACATCCTGTCATGCTGATCATTTTAGAAAATGTCCCATATCAATATCACTTACAGTTTTCAAGAAGTAGTCGCTACAAATTTATTTATTTTAAATCTATTTTTAGCCGTGGCGGCCATTTTGAATTTCCGGCCAGCCTGAAAATTTTCTAGGATCAACTAGACATCAAGAGCAACATTCGTGTGAAGTTTCATGAATATCCATCAAGTAGTTTCAGAGGAGTAGTCGCTACAAGTTTTTACTATATCAATATCACTTATAGTTTTCAAGAAGTAGTCGCTACAAACTTGTATTTTAAAAATCTATTTTTAGCTTTGGCGACCATTTTGGATTTCACATCAACATGAATTTTTGCCAGGGTCAACTAGACTTTATGCGCAACATTTCTGTAAAGTTTCATGAATATCCATCCAGTAGTTTCAGAGAAGTAGTCGCTACAAATAAAACTTTACGGACAGACGGACGGACGGACGACGGACGACGGACGCCGCACCATGGCATAAGCTCTGCTGATCTCTGATCAGTTGAGCTAATTACACAGACCTTTGTGATGGGCACTATACTGGAATAAATTACACAGTCCTTTGTGATGGGCACTATACTGGAATAAATTACACAGACCTCTGTGATGGGCACTATACTGGAATAAATTACACAGACCTTTGTGATGGGCATTATACTGGAATAAATTACACAGACCTCTGTGAATGGCACTATACTGGAATAAATTACAAAGACCTTTGTGATGGGCACTATACTGGAATAAATTACAGTAATCCGTGGGGCCACTATTCTGGAATAAATTACACAGACCTTTGTGATGGGCACTATACTGGAATAAATTACACAGACCTCTGTGATGGGCATTATACTGGAATAAATTACACAAACCTTTGTGATGGGCACTATACTGGAATAAATTACCTTGAAGCTCTACTGATAGATTTTGATAGCTAGGTCAGCATTCCTGTGAAGTTTCATAAAAAAATGTCAAGTAGTTTCAGAGGAGTAGTCATTACAAGTTGAAGTTTTTACTATATAACTCTAGGTAAACAAAGATGGCCACTGGTAGCCATGTTTAATGTCGAATCAAAATAATTTTCGACAAGGATCAACATCTTGTCATGCTGATCATTTCAGAAAAAGTCCCATATCAATATCACTTACAGTTTTCAAGTAGTAGTCGCTACAACCTTGTTTTTAAAAATCTATGTTTAGCCGTGGTGGCCATCTTGAATTTCGGGCCGACCTGAAATTGTGCTAGGATCAACTAGACATCAAGAGCAACATTCCTGTGAAGTTTCATGAAAAGCCGTCTAGTAGTTCAGAGGAGTAGTCACTACAAATGTTTACTATACAAACTCTATGTAAACGAAGATGGCCACTGGTGCACAGGTTTAATTTTGATTCAAAATAATTTTCAACAAGGATCAACATCATATCATGCTGATCATTTTAGAAAAAGTCCCATATCAATATCACTTACAGTTTTCAAAAAGTAGTCGCTACAAACTTTTTTTAAAAATCTGTTTTTAGCTATGGTGGCCATCTTGAATTTCCGGCCGACCTAAAAAAAATCTGGGATCAATAAGACATCAAGAGCAACATTCCTGAGAAATTTCATAAAAATGTGTCAAGTAGTTTCAGAGGAGTAGTCGCTACAAGTTTATACTATATAAATCTATGTAAACAAAGATGGCTGTAAACAAAGATGGCCGCTAGCGGCCATGTTTAAAGTTGCATCGAAATAAATTTCGACAAGGATCAACATCCTGTCATGCTGATCATTTTAGAAAATGTCCCATATCAATATCACTTACAGTTTTCAAGAAGTAGTCGCTACAAATGTATTTATTTTAAATCTATTTTTAGCCGTGGCGGCCATTTTGAATTTCCGGCCAGCCTGAAAATTTTTTAGGATCAACTAGACATCAAGAGCAACATTCGTGTGAAGTTTCATGAATATCCATCAAGTAGTTTCAGAGGAGTAGTCGCTACAAGTTTTTACTATATCAATATCACTTATAGTTTTCAAGAAGTAGTCGCTACAAACTTGTATTTTAAAAATCTATTTTTAGCTTTGGCGACCATTTTGGATTTCACATCAACATGAATTTTTGCCAGGGTCAACTAGACTTCATGCGCAACATTTCTGTAAAGTTTCATGAATATCCATCCAGTAGTTTCAGAGAAGTAGTCGCTACAAATAAAACTTTACGGACAGACGGACTGACGGACGACGGACGCCGCACCATGGCATAAGCTCTGCTGATCTCTGATCAGTTGAGCTAATTACACAGACCTTTGTGATGGGCACTATACTGGAATAAATTACACAGTCCTTTGTGATGGGCACTATACTGGAATAAATTACACAGACCTCTGTGATGGGCACTATACTGGAATAAATTACACAGACCTTTGTGATGGGCATTATACTGGAATAAATTACACAGACCTCTGTGAATGGCACTATACTGGAATAAATTACAAAGACCTTTGTGATGGGCACTATACTGGAATAAATTACAGTAATCCGTGGGGCCACTATTCTGGAATAAATTACACAGACCTTTGTGATGGGCACTATACTGGAATAAGTTACACAGACCTCTGTGAATGGCACTATACTGGAATAAATTACACAGACCCTTTGTGATGGGCACTATACCAGAATAAATAATACAGACATCTGAAATAGGCACTATACTGGAACAAGAAACCCAAAAGAGCCTGCATTGCATGACTTTACAGGTTTAAGCCTGTGTTGTGTCCATGTTTTTAAAAATAATTTTATCTCCATAACAAGAGGCCCAAGAGGGCCTGTGGACGCTCTACTGGCTAAAACAGCTCTTATAGATTTAGATAGATATAGCTCTCTTCTCCTATAGATTTAACAAAGGAAAATACAATATAGCATTTTTCAACAAATCAAGGGCCATAACTCTGTTATTACTAACAAGATCTAGCTGGTTTTCAAAATTGTCCAAGATTTCATTGATATACCGCGCTTTGCACAACAAGACATCATACTGAGGCTTCCTGCCAAATTTTGTAGAAATCCAACAAGCCATTTAAGAGGAGTAGCGCCTACAAGAAATTTAAAATAAAAATGTCAAAGGGCCATAACTCCCGTCAAAAATCAGCGAACTGGAACAAAAGCGTGAAATGCACAACTAGACATCTTACCGATGCTTCCTGCCAAGTTTCGTCGAAATTCAACAAGGCATTTAGGATGAGTTGTAGACGCCGACAAGAAATTTTAAAGTAAGTGTCAAGTAATTAAAAAGATAATGAATTTTTTTTTAAAAAAAATAAATAATTCAAATCAATCAATAAAAAAAAAAAAAAAAAAAAATATTTAAAAAATAAATAAATATATATATATAAAAAAAAAAAGAAAAAAGAATTGAAACAACTAAAAAAAAAATAAAAAAAAAAAAAAATCAAATTGAAAAAAAAAAAAAATTAAAAAGAAATTAAAAAACTGTTACCCCCGGGGCGCGTCCAAATTTGACACCAGGGTCACCATTTGAACAAACTTGGTAGAGGACCATAAGCTGATGCTACATGTCATACATGAGAGCTCTGTGCCATGTGGTTCCAGAGAAGATTTTTTTCAGTTTTTGCCTATACAAGCCTAAGTAAAACTGTGACCCCCAGGGTGGGGCCAAATGTGACCAATGGGTCACCATTTGAACAAACTTGGTAAAAGACCATAAGCTTATAGCAAATGCAAAATATTAAACCTCTGGCTCCTGCAGTTTCAGAGAAGAAGATTTTTTAAGTTTTTCCTATACATGTCTATGTAAAACATGTGACCCTTGGGGCGGGGTCAAATGTGACCCAAGGGTCACAATTTGAACAAAGTTGGTAAAGGACCATAAGCTCATAGCAAGTGCAAAATATTAAACCTCTGGCTCTTGCAGTTCCAGAGAAGATTTTTTTCAGTTTTTCCTATACAAGCATTTATGTAAAACTGTGACGCCCCGGGCCGGGGCCAGATGTGACCCCAGGGTCACCATTTGAACAAAATTGGTAAAGGACCATAAGCTTATAGCAACAGCAAAATATTAAACTTCTGGCTCTTGCAGTTTCAGAGATGAAGATTTTTTCAGTTTTTCCCTATACATGTCTATGTAAAACATGTGACCCTTGGGGCGGGGCCAAATGTGACCCCAGGGTCACCATTTGAACAAACTTGGTTAAGGACCATAAGCTTATAATAAATGTAAAATATCAAACCTCTGGCTCTTGTAGTTTCCGAGAAGAAGATTTTTAAAAAAACAACCTATATAAGTCTATGAAAAACTGTGACCCTCGGGGCGGGGACAAATTTGCCCTAGGGTCATCATTTGAACAAACTTAGGAGAGGACCTTAAGCTGATGCTACATGTAATAAATGAGAGCTCTGTGCCATGTGGTTCCAGAGAAGAAGATTTTTTTCAGTTTTCCCTATACAAGCCTATGTAAAACTGTGACCCCCGGGGTGGGGCCAAATGTGACCCCTGGGTCACCATTTGAACAAACTTGTTAGAGGACCACAAGCTTATAGCAAATGCAAAATATTAAACCTCTGGCTCTTGCAGTTTCAGAGAAGAAGATTTTTTAAGTTTTTCCCTATACATGTCTATGTAAAACATGTGACCCTTGAGGCGGGGCCAAATGTGACCCGAGGGTCACCATTTGAACAAACTTGGTAAAGGACCATAAGCTTATAGTAAATGCAAAATATCAAACCTCTGGCTGTTGTAGTTTCAGAGAAGAAGATTTTTTTTAAAAAAAAATCCTATATAAGTCTATGTAAAACTGTGACCCCCGGGGCGGGGACAAATTTGACCCCAGGGTCACCATTTGAACAAACTTAGTAGAGGACCATAGGCTGATGCTACATGTAATACATGAGAGCTCTGTGCCTTGTGGTTTCAGAGAAGAAGATTTTTTAAAGTTTTTTCCTATATGTCTATATGAAAAACATGCAAAACCTCAATATACAAACTTTGGACCCCCGGGGCACGGCCATTTTTGACCCCGGGGACTTTATTTGAACAATCTTGATAGTCTAGGCGTTGGCGATCATTTTAAAAGAAAAACTGTTGAAATCTGTCCAGCGGTTCTGGAGAAGAAGATTTTTTAAGGTTTCGACCATATATGGTAATGGCAGCCATCTTGGATGTAGTGCTGACCTAATTTTAACAAATCTAAAAAGCATTCATCTAAGGATCATCCATGTGAAGTTTGGTCAAAATTAGCCAAGCGGTTTCTGAGGAGAAGTTGTTTGAAGAAAAGTTAACGGACGGACGGACGACGGACGACGGAAGACGGACAACACACCATCCCATAAGCTCTGCTGGCCCTTGGCCAGTAGAGCTAAAAATCGTCGAATCAATTTGGTGGAAATAAATTGTAAAATGAAGCCTCAATGCTCTAAAGGGAGGGCTGAATGGCTTACCTGATGGATGACCTTTGTTGTAGGCAATTGCATGAGTAACAAAAGTGAATCCGTTAAAAGAGATCTGTTAAGTTCGGAAGAAGGTTTGTTTAAAGATGTTTCAATATAACTCTCTTTTTTTAGAACTGATACTCCTGCAAAAGCATACTAAAATTTAACCCCAGGAACACCATTTAAGCAAAATTGGTAGAGGACCATATGCTTACGGTATGCTAAATTTAAATGATTACACCTCCAGCTCTTGTAGCTTCAGTGAAGATTTTTTAAAGACTTCTTGTAAAACTGTCACCACTTTGGTGCCCCAGTGAAAGAACTTGGTAGCAGACCAAAAGCTTAAGCTACATACAATATATGAGAGGTCTATGCCGTGTTCTTTAGAGAAGATTTTTCTTCTTTTTTCCCCTTTACATTAGTTTATGTGTTATATTTTATATATATATATATATAATAATTTATGAAAGTGTCTCTTTAATAATTTAAAGTTCGACGAGTTACAATGAACCTGTTCATACAGGTTTCAACCGGTTCCTAGAGGGCGCTATATACTCGTTTGCACGTGCAAAGCGAGTATACGCTGACGTGTACTGAGCAGAAAAGCTTTTCTGTCATTCGAATCCGACAGGCAAACAGTAAAGTCGCTTTTCCCACCCACCCACCCATCTACGTCATTAAGAACTTTAATATAAAGTTACAATAATCGTAGTATTACCATAGACATTGCTTAACGGCACCGACGGGTTAAATATGGCTGAAGTACAGTGGAAAAATATATTTCAAGTAAAACCATATTATGTATCATGATGAATTGTGTAATAACAGTGCGATATAGTACAGCGAGACATTATTCAAAGAATTGTTATTAACAATTGTTATTTTTAGTTATTTTGTACTCGTTTGCACGTGCAAAGCGAGTATACGCTGACGTGTACTGAGCAGAAAAGCTTTTCTGTCATTCGAATCCGACAGGCAAACAGTAAAGTCGCTTTTCCCACCCACCCACCCATCTACGTCATTAAGAACTTTAATATAAAGTTACAATAATCGTAGTATTACCATAGACATTGCTTAACGGCACCGACGGGTTAAATATGGCTGAAGTACAGTGGAAAAATATATTTCAAGTAAAACCATATTATGTATCATGATGAATTGTGTAATAACAGTGCGATATAGTACAGCGAGACATTATTCAAAGAATTGTTATTAACAATTGTTATTTTTAGTTATTTTGTACTCGTTTGCACGTGCAAAGCGAGTATACGCTGACGTGTACTGAGCAGAAAAGCTTTTCTGTCATTCGAATCCGACAGGCAAACAGTAAAGTCGCTTTTCCCACCCACCCACCCATCTACGTCATTAAGAACTTTAATATAAAGTTACAATAATCGTAGTATTACCATAGACATTGCTTAACGGCACCGACGGGTTAAAGCTCTTAGCACTAGCTCTTAGTGAGAGCTTTATAGCTCTGTGTTCAAGGATTCGAATGACAGAAAAGTTTTTCTGCTCAATACACGTCAGCGTATACTCGCTTTGCACGTGCAAACGAGTATATAGCGCCCTCTAGGAACCGTTCTAAGAAGGAGGCTGTGATGAGTTCCGGACAATAAACAGTGAAAACAGGAGCTACAGGGTTTAAACGTGCAGTGTTTCAACTTCTAGCTCTTAGTGAGAGCTTTATAGCTCTGTGTTCAATTCATATGTTGTATTGGACAGGATCTCCAATATTAAAAGCAGGATCCGGAATCATCGCCATTGAATTATGTTGTTAATAAATCGAATAAATGTTTGCCTGTGCGAATTAACACCCTTCTATTGTTTGTTATTCTTTTAGAATGTAACATTTATTGGTATAATTTGAAAACCTTAGGTTTTTTAAAATTATGTTGGAGAACAGATCATAAATGTTTTATGTTTGTTTGAACAGAGTGAATTAAAACATAAATATTCTATTTTCACATGTGAAATATAAACAATGAAAATATAAAGTGGTTTTTTTAATCATTAAATCCACTATTTTACTGGAAAGTATATAATAAAATGCTATATGCAATATATGAGAGCTCTATATCTTGTGGTTTCAGAGAAGATATTTTGTTTTTTCCCTATATGTAAATCATATGACCCCAATATTTAACCACAGGGTCACTATTTGAACATGCAAAATATTAGACCTAAAGCTGTTGTTGTTTCAGAAGAATATATGTTTTAAACTATGTAATACTGACCCCAAGGGCAGGCCCAGATATGACCCCAATGGTTGCCATTTGAAAAAACTTGGCAGAGGAATGCAAGCTTATGCTAGATACAATATATGAGAGCTCTCTATGCCTTGTGGTTTCAGAGAAGATTGTTTTAGTTTTCTCCTTTAGTATAAGTCTATGTAAATCATGACCCCTGGGGTGGAGCCAAATCTGAACCCAGGGTCATCATCTCAACAAACGTGGTAGAGGACCAGAAGCTTCTAGTACATGCAACATATTAAACCTTTAGTTCTTGCAGTTACAGAGAAGAAGAATTATTAACGATTTTCCTATGTTCTTAAGGAAAGACATAGACAAGTTCATGTTTAATCAGTCACTGTATGCTCCTGGATGTTGGATATACTTTAGTAAGTTAACAAGAAAGACATTAATAATACCGACCCAATCCTATGAACCATGGCCACCTTTTCAACGCTCCATTTGGCATGAACTTCATCACAGATTTTTATCATTTCCTTCTTTGCCATGGAGTCATATGCCTCATATACCAGTTGCTTTACTTTCTTTCCTTGAAAGTTGTCCCTTGTCGTACCTTTTATTTAAATATAATCACAAATAAACCTTTACTACCATACATTTAGTTAGTAGTAGTAAAGCTTCTCGATAATTTATCTAGAGACACCTAGTAAGCCTGACCAGGCAGTCCAAATGGGCCTAAATCGCTCACTGGAGTCTAGAGTATAATTAATGATCATTCCTGACAAACAAGATGTTCACATGGGACTAAAGTGCTCACCTGCAAGTAAGTTACACCTGGCAATATGTAAATGGCTGAAAAAAAATATATTTTTTTTTATATAATTATCTGTTTACAAACTTTGAAATCTCAGGGCAGTACCATTTTTAACAAGAGGGCCAAATGGCCCCCTCCCCCACCCCACCCCGGTTCATTCTGCCACCTGATGAACTTGTGCCACCTGATGAACTTGTCCGTTGTAGACACTTGCAACAATAACACAAGTTGGACAGATATGATGAAAATGGTAAGTTTAGAAGATTTTTTTGTAAAAAATCCTATATAACACTATGTAAAACTTTGACCCCTGGCAGGGCCCTGGTCACCATTTTGAACAAAGGAAGACCATATGCCCCATGCAATATACGAGAGCTCTATACATTCAGATTTCAGAAAACATTTTCAAAAATGTTTTGCTATAAAACGCTTTGTAAATAATTATGTGGGTGAAGCCGAATTTAAAACCGGAGTCGACACTGGTTGAGGATCACTGCTTATGTTACACACAAAATAATTAACCTCTGGCTGTTACAGTTACAGAGATTTTTTTTAAAAGATTGCTCTTTAAGCAAACTTAGTAGAGGAACATAAGCTGATGCTATCTGCAATATGAGAGCTACCTTGTGGTTTCAGAGAAGAGATTTTGGGTGTTTCCATGTATAAATATTTGTAAAACATGTGACCCTGGTGGGGGTCAAATTTGAACCCAACAAATTACATGCAAATTATAAGACCTAGCTCTTGTAGTTTCAGCAATTTTTTTTTAAAGATTTTCCTAAAGATATGACCTTTTGTAAAGCTACGACATCCGGGGCAGGGCCAAATTTCACTCCAGGGACCATAAACTTATGCTGCCTGCAATATATGAGAGGTATATGCACTGTTGTTTCAGAACATTTTTCAAGGTTTTCCCTATATATGTAAAACATGACCCCTTGGGAGGGGCCAAACATACTCGAAAAAACTTGATAGAGGACCATAAACTTATGCTACATTATCAGTCCTCTAGCGCTTGCAGTTTCAGAGAGTTTTTAGATTTTCCTTCATAACTCTATGTAAAACTGTAACCCTCTCCTCTACCTTCCCCACCAGGGCATGGCCAAATCTAATCCCAGGGTCACAATTTGATGAAATTTTATTGATGTCCACAAGCTATTGCTACACCATATGAACAAACTTGGTAGAGGATTTTAAGACAAAACATTAGCATATTATCTCATAGTTTCACAGATTATTTTATTTAAAGATTTTCCAATTTAACTTTTGTAAAACTGTTACCTCCGGGGCAGAGCCAAATTTGACCCCAATGTCACCATTTGCACAAAGTTAGAAAAGGACCATAAGCTTGTGCTTTTTGAGTATTTGAGAGCTCTATGCCCTGTGGTTTCAGAGAAGTTCTTTCAAGTTTTCCCTGTATAAAATTATGGACAACATTTGCAAACTTTGGACCCCCTTTTTAACCGCACAAAAACTAGACTTTTGTATACCTACCTATGAAGAGAGAAATAGCACCACATGATGGAGCACTGACAAGGGAAGTAACTCTTTCAATGCAAATCTTCTCGTCCGTTATTTCCACATGATCCATCTGTGCAAAAACAAAGATTTATTCAGTGGGATTTGGAATTTACCGTAATTACCAATTCTAATGCAACTATTATGTAACACGTTTCTCCATTGGCTAACATCTAAAATTTGCTGTTTGAAAAGTATGTGACGTCACATAACGTTGTAACAAGCGACGTCATTGAATGACGTCAACGAAATTCTCAGACCGTAAAACCACTCACATAATGTTCCAGATTGAAAATCTTAGCATGGTTATCTCTTAATTGTAAGATTTAAATTTCAAAATTCCATTGAGAAAGGCTTACTCAAGTATGCAAGCAGTAACCATTTTACTTTACTGAATAGACACCCGCGATTAAAAAGGTAAAGGTTAGAGGGACACACAGCAATCTTGAAGTTTGTATCGAACATTGAAAATTAGCATCTCTATTTATTAATCAAGTATTGTTTTGACTTTAAAACTGCTTGCATATAATTAAATAGAATTTTAAAGGACTAGGTATGATAAAGGACAAAATTGGCCCCGAATATTGAAAGTTTTAATGAACAAGTTTTGAATATCTAGTTTAGCTACAAATGAACTGAATCAATATTAAAACTCATTACAAGTACGTTTGAAGGCTCTAAAAGAGTTTAAGAGCCTCAAAAACAAGGCCCTTTCTTTCAAAAAATGAAATTTTGTTCATTTTCAGCAGTTTTCGATTAGTTTTTGGTCTTGGAAATACAGAGCGCACCCTCGAGCACAGCTGATTTTTGGTTGAAACAGGTACTTGATAGGGATGCATCATCAGTCAAAAAACTGTGTGTGCTCGGAGGTGCGCTCTATATTTTTAGGATCAAAATCTTGCCCAGAATGATCCAAAATCTACAAAATATAACAAAAATACCAAAAGTGCCGTTTTTTGAGACCCTATATAATTCTTTTAGATAAATAAAATAAATAAAAATATATCTTGAAGATAGAATATGATCAATTTACTTCAATATGCATGACAGATTATATGTAAATATTATTCTTTTGCATTTCGAATATATTGGGAGCCAAAATACCCCCTTATCATACCTTGTCCTTTGATTTTTTTTCTTCTTTCTACCATATTTTTAAATATATTATCGGTGCAATATAATCAAGAGTTATTTAAACAAATCGAGATTGCCGTGTCTCCATTAAATCGATAAATTATGATTCAAAAGGTGTAAAAGTTTGAAGACATCAGTTTAATACATGTTTCTATTTTAAACAACAACAAACAATGTCCAAACTTTCATAATTATTATGAATGAAAGAAAAATTGCCCCTGAATCGACCACCTTACAAACTTGGCAAAGAGAAAAAATGTCAAACAAGATCCTGAATCAACAGGAACTAATAACTTTATGACTAAAATCTCACTGTCAGTTCATACAAGTTACTCCAGAATGCACATCTTAGTTGGAAGTAATGATTTGTAAAGTTTAATTTTTTGGCACAAAAGCCTGAAAGGAATTGCTCACAAGCTTATTTTCATCAGTATGACTAGTACTAGACATACTGATACTTCCTGTGAAATGTTGTGAAAATCAGAGGAAAAACTTAGATATTGAGCAGACAATCTTTAGATTGGAAAACTTCAAAGTCTTGTAAATCTGACATCATACTAGACATCATACTGATATTTCCTATGAATTTTTGTGAAAATCTGATGAAAAATATAGGAGGGGTTGAGCAAACAAGCTTTAGATTCGAAACACTTCAAAGTCCCGTAACTCTGCCAAATATTATTCAACCGGAATGTCACGATAACATGTGCTACAAGACATCATACTGATATTTCCTGCAAAGTTTCAAGAAAATCGGATGTAAAACGTAGGAGGAGTTGAGCGGACAAGAAAGCAGGACGGACACATGGACGGACCTACGGACGTACATATGGACATGATGGCAACTATATGCTCCCCAGAAAATTTCAGGGAGCATAATAACTCTGAACAAAGAGTGCCTGGCGACCTTGACCTTTGAGGTACGGACCTGGGTTTTGCGCGCGACACATCGTCTTGTTATGGTGATCACTTGTGCCAAGTTAATCAAAAATCCATGCAGGGGTTTTGAAGGTACAGTCCTGACACGAACTGCGGAATGACGGACAGACAGAATCCGGACGGTGCGATTACTATATGCCCCCGAAAATATTTCGGGGGCATAAAATTAACTAGAAAAAGTTACCATCAATGAGGGCCCTGGCAAAGCATGTAATTTTTACCCTTTTACCATCAGTAGTAAAAGGGTAATCATATGGACACAATTTCCATGATTTGGTCTTGGCGACCTTGACATCTGATCTGACCTACTGACCACAAAAATGAAAAGTGGTCATCAGTTCAAGGAAGTCTGTCTGTGGAATCTGATGAATATTGTTACAGAGATTGAAGAGTAGAATGAGTCATGGCGACCTTGACCTTTGACTGTAAGGTTACCTTCGTGATGTCTATCCTCCCCTGATAGGGGTATGATAGCCAGCGTGTTTCCTGGCTAGACTATGGCAACACACCTGTGTCTATCCTCCACTGATAGGGGTATGATAGCCAGTGTGTCTCCTGGCTAGACTATGGAAACAAACCTGAGTCTATCCTCCGCTTTTAGGGATATGATAGCCAGTGTGTCTCCTTGCTGGACTATGGCAACAAACCTGCGTCTATCCTCCACTCATAGGGAATATGATAGCCAGTGTGTCTCCTAGCTGGACTATGGCAACACACCGGTGTCTATCCTCCACTGATAGGGGTATGATAGCCGGAGTGACTCCTTGCTGGACTATGGCAACAAACTTGTGTCTATCCTCCGCTTTTAGGGGTATGATAGCCAGTGTGTCTCCTTGCTGGACTATGGCAACAAACCTGCGTCTATCCTCCACTGATAGGGGTATGATAGTCAGCGTGTCTCCTGGCTAGACTATGGCAACACACCTGTGTCTAACCTCCACTGATAGGGGGTATGATAGCCAGTGTGTCTCCTAGCTGGACTATGGCAACAAACCTGCATCTATCCTCCACTGATAGGGGTATGATAGTCAGCGTGTCTCCTGGCTAGACTATGGCAACACACCTGTGTCTAACCTCCACTGATAGGGGGTATGATAGCCAGTGTGTCTCCTAGCTGGACTATGGCAACAAACCTGCATCTATCCTCCACTGATAGGGGTATGATAGTCAGCATGTCTCCTGGCTAGACTATGGCAACACACCTGTGTCTAACCTCCACTGATAGGGGGTATGATAGCCAGTGTGTCTCCTAGCTGGACTATGGCAACAAACCTGCGTCTATCCTCCACTGATAGGGGTATGATAGTCAGCGTGTCTCCTGGCTAGACTATGGCAACACACCTGTGTCTAACCTCCACTGATAGGGGGTATGATAGCCAGTGTGTCTCCTAGCTGGACTATGGCAACAAACCTGCGTCTATCCTCCACTGATAGGGGTATGATAGTCAGCGTGTCTCCTGGCTAGACTATGGCAACACACCTGTGTCTATCCTCCACTGATAGGGGTATGATAGCCAGTGTGTCTCCTTGCTGGACTATGGCAACACACCTGAGTCTATCCGCCACTGATAGGGGGTATGATAGCCAGTGTGTCTCCTAGCTGGACTATGGCAACACACCTGTGTCTATCCTCCACTGATAGGGGTATGATAGCCAGTGTGTCTCCTTGCTGGACTATGGAAACACACCTGTGTCTATCCTCCACTCATAGGGGTATGATAGCCGGATTGACTCCTTGCTGGACTATGGCAATACACCTGTGTCTATCCTCCACTGATAGGGGTATGCTAGCCGGAGTGACTCCTGGCTAGACTATGGCAACACACGTGTCTATCCTCCACTGATAGGGGTATGATAGCCGGAGTGACTCCTGGCTAGACTATGGCAACAAACCTGTGTCTATCCTCCACTGATAGGGATATGATAGCCAGTGTGTCTCCTTGCTGGACTATGGAAACACTGAGTCAATCCTCCACTGATAGGTGTATGATAGCCGGAGTGACTCCTGGCTAGACTATGGCAGCACACCTGTGTCTATCCTCCACTGATAGGGGTATGATTGCCGTGTGTCTCCTTGCTGGACTATGGAAACACACCTGAGTCAATCCTCCACTGATAGGTGTATGATAGCCGGAGTGACTCCTGGCTAGACTATGGCAACACACCTGTGTCTATCCTTCACTGATAGGGGTATGATAGCCAGCGTGTTTCCTGGCTAGACTATGGCAACACACCTGAGTCTATCCTCCACTGATAGGGGTATGATAGCCGGAGTGACTCCTGGCTAGACTATGGCAACAAACCTGTGTCTATTCTTCACTGATAGGGGCATGATAGCCAGCGTGTTTCCTGGCTAGACTATGGCAACAAACCTGTGTCTATCCTGCACTGATAGGGGGTATGATAGCCGGAGTGACTCCTGGCTAGACTATGGCAACAAACCTGTGTCTATTCTTCACTGATAGGGGCATGATAGCCAGCGTGTTTCCTGGCTAGACTATGGCAACAAACCTGTGTCTATACTCCACTGATAGGGGTATGATAGCCGGAGTGACTCCTGGCTAGACTATGGCAACAAACCTGTGTCTATCCTCCACTGATAGGGGTATGATAGCCGGAGTGACTCCTGGCAACACACCTGAGTCTATCCTCCACTGATAGGTGTATGATAGCCGGAGTGACTCCTGGCAACACACCTGAGTCTATCCTCCACTGATAGGTGTATGATAGCCGGAGTGACTCCTGGCTAGACTATGGCAGCACACCTGTGTCTATCCTCCACTGATACTGGTATGATTGTCGTGTGTCTCCTTGCTGGACTATGGCAACACACCTGTGTCTATCATGCACTGATAGGGGGTATGATTGCTAGAGTGTCTCCTGACTGGACTATGAAAACAAACCTGTGTCTATCCTCCACTGATAGGGGGTATGACAGCCAGTGTGTCTCCTGGCTGGACAATGGCAACACACCTGTGTCTGTCCTCCACTGATAGGGGGTATGATTGCTAGAGTGTCTCCTGGCTAGACTATGGAAACAAACCTGAGTCTATCCTCCACTGATAGGGGGTATGATTGCTAGAGTGTCTCCTGGCTGGACTATGATCTCTACTGACTCCTCTAACGGCAGATACTCCTCATTTAATGATAGAACTACACTTTCTGCCAGTATGTCTAAACTAAAAGAGAAATAATCAAGAATTAACAGATAGATAGGGTATTGTTACTCTAGTTCATTACCATCTGGCATTAAACAAGTGTATAAAATTAATGGACAGATTTTAGAAGTACACATGGCAATCTTGAACTATTAAAACTTAATACAGTACCTGTCAATTTATTATAAAATTTAATTTGAAGTTTACAGCTGTTTGCACAAATTGAAATATCAGAGAAATAAATATATTTTTTATTTCATTATTTTAAAATAGACTTACTAAATTAATCCTGTATTATATATCACAGAGGCCTGGGATGTATGAAACCAGACCACTAGCAACACCCCATGCATACACATAAAACTGACAGTCCTATATACCCCTCCAGTTCACCCATTGAGGACTAGTGAATGTATTAAAGACATACCAAGGAAACTCAATCAGAATTTGCGCCAACAGTTCCCTAGCTGTTATCCTCGGCCTCACTTTTAGAACTGTTTCTTTTTTGCCTGTCAGCTCTCTACTCTTGGCAAAAAACAACACGGAAACCTGTAATTTAAATAGTGACACATCAGGTACATGTTTACACAACAGTGACAAACACAGGTACATGTTCACACAATAGTGACAGACCAGGTACATGTTCACACAATAGTGACAGACCAGGTACATGT
This sequence comes from Cyrtodaria siliqua, assembly GCA_037043455.1. Taxonomy (NCBI): domain Eukaryota; kingdom Metazoa; phylum Mollusca; class Bivalvia; order Adapedonta; family Hiatellidae; genus Cyrtodaria; species Cyrtodaria siliqua. The sequence continues at coordinate 34,855 of JAWPHD010017832.1, forward strand.
TTACACAACAGTGACAGACCAGGAACATGTTTACACAATAGTGAGACACCAGGTACGTGTTCACACAATAGTGACACACCAGGTACATGTTCACACAATAGTGATACACCAGGTACATGTTCACACAATAGTGACACACCAGGTACATGTTCACACAATAGTGACACACCAGGTACATGTTCACACAATAGTGACACACCAGGTACATGTTCACACAATAGGAAACACCAGGTACATGTTCACACAATAGTGAAACACTGGGTACTCGACCGAGCTTTCAATGATATCAACAATCTGGCCCAGTTTGGGAAAGATCGAATACAAAATGAAGACGCTTGAGTGTTCACAAGGCTGAAAATCGCATTTTTCAATAATTCAAGGGCACATAACTCCGGTGTTCCTGGTCTGATATAGCTGGTTTTTGAACTTGTCCGAGCTTTCATTGACATTAACAATTTGGGCAAGTTTGGTAAAGATTAAATAACAAATGAAGGTGCTAGAATGTTCACAAGGCTTAATATGGCATTTTTCAGCAAAACAAGGGACATAACTCTGGTGAAACTAATCTGATCCGGCTGGTTTTCGAACTTGTCCATTGATATAAAGACTTGGTATAGTTTCGTGAAGATCCAATTAATAATGAAGGCCCTAGAGTGTTCACAAGGCAAAAGTTAACAGATGGACGGACGGACGACGGACAACTCATTATCCCATAAGCTCTGCTTGCCTTCGGCCAGTAGAGCTAAAAATGGGTGTGGGGTGGTGGGGTGGGGGTGGGGGTGGGGGCTGTTAACATTCTAAACAAATATGGTAAAGATCAGATAAAAAATTAAGTAACAGATTTATACCGCGCTTTGCACAACTAGACATCATACTGAGGCTTCCTGCCAAATTTCATAGTAATCCAACAAGCCCTTTAGGAGGAGTAGCGCCAACAAGAAATTTAAAGTAAAAATGTCAAAGGGACATAATGCAGTCAAAAAACAGCGAACTGAAACAAAAGCGCAATTTGCACAACTTGCACAACTAGAAATCTTACCGATGCTTCCTGCCAAGTTTTGTCGAAATCCAACAAGGCATAAATTTAGAAGTAGCGCCGACAAGAAATTTGAAGTAAAAACGTCAAGAGGTCGTTACTCCATCAAAAATCAACGAACCGGAAAAAAATGCAATAGGCACAACTAGAAATCATAGCAATGCTTCCTGCTAAGTTTCGTCAAATCCAACACGGCATTAACGAAAAACAAAAAAAAGTCATTAAAAAAACAACAAGAGGTCAATGACCTTGAAGCTCTACTGATAGGTTTTACACCAATATACATAAGTAAATTAATAACATTTTCTGAAAATAACAGGTATAATTTAAGATCATGCATTAAACATGACATTAAGCATCCTAGACCTAAATCCGAATATTTAAAACGATCTTTTACCTATGTTGCCATGCGGACTTGGAATTCAATCCCAGAAAATATCCGGACTTCTGTTTCTATTTATGCTTTCAAATACAATTATAAACTATTTCTATTTCAAGACAACAGGTGTTCTGCTCAAATTAAGTTGTGTTAATAGTGAATACTTGTTTTGAATGCCAGCTTGAAACATAGTATTAATGTTACGTGCATGTATTCACTTGCTATATAAGTTGCTGTTGTTATTAGAAGGCCTCATGGAAGATAAGTGTTGTGCAGTTGTTTGTATAATCTTAATGTGTTGTACCTTCATGAAACTAGAAATTGTTATTATCCATGGGACAAAAACGTATGGCTCCCCCACTCGCCCGAACAGGCATAATTGACGACTCTAAGTCCAACCGTTCTCTACTGATCTGAGATCATTTTGATATTCAATATCCCTGTGACTGTATCTACTATCTGTATCAGTAAGGCCACATAAAAAATATGTGTGGTTCAGGTAACCCGACCGACCTTATTTTTTTAAGGGGCCGACCCTAAAACTTTTTATGCAAAAATTAAAAAAAAAAAAAATTAAAAAAAAATTAAAAAAAAATCAACAATTAAAAATCAATAGGGGTCATCTACTGGTCATGACCAACCATCCTTCCAAGTTTGAGGACCCTAGGTCCAACCATTCTCTAGTTATTGATCGGACATCGTTTTGATAGTCAATGTCACCGCAACCTTGACGTTTGACCTAGTGACCCCAAAATCAATAGGGGTCATCCACTTGTCTTGACCAACCATCCTTTACAAGTTTGAGGACCCTAGGTCCAATCATTCTCCAATTATTGATCGGACATTGTTTTGATAGTCAATGTCACCGCAACCTTTACCTTTGACCTAGTGACCCCAAAATCAATAGAGGTCATCTACTTGTCATGACCAACCATCCTTCCAAGATTGAGGACCCTAGGTCCAACCATTCTCTAGTTATTGATCGGACATCGTTTTGATAGTCAATGTCACCGCAACCTTTACCTTTGACCTAGTGACCCCAAAATCAATAGGGGTCATCTACTTGTCATGACCAACCATCCTTCCAAGTTTGAGGACCCTAGGTCCAACCATTCTCTAGTTATTGATCGGACATCGTTTGTGACACAGACCTACAGACAGACCTACAGACAGACCAACAGACCTACAGACAGACAGACAGAAAGCACAAAATCAATATGGCTCCCCTACCACACTTTGTGTGGGGGAGCCATAATAAAGAATTTATTATTAGTATTATTATGTTTTTGATAGCTAGATCAGCATTCCTGTGAAGTTTCATGAAAATCTGTCAAGTAGTTTCAGAATAGTCGCTACAAGTTTTTACAATATAACTCTATGTATACAAAGAAGCCATGTTTAATGTCGAATCAAAATAATTTTCAACAAGGACCATGCAACATCATGTCATGTTGATCATTTTAGAAAAAATCCAATATCAATATCACTTATAAATAGTTTTCAAGAAGAAATTGCTACAAACTTGTTATTTAAAAATCTATTTTTAGCCGTGGTTGCCATGTTGAATTTCCAGCCGACCTGAAATTTGCTAGGATCAACTAGATATCAAGAGCAACTTCCTGTGAAGTTTCATGAAAATCTGTCGAGTAGTTTCAGAGGAGTAGTCGCTACACGCCTTTACTATATAACTCTACGTAAACAAAGATGGCCACTGGCAGCTGTGTTTAATGTTGAATCGCAAGAATTTTCAACAATGACCAACCTCATGTTATGCTAATCATTTTAGAAAAAGTCCCATATAGTTTTCAAGAAGTAGTCGCTACAAACTTGTTTTTTTAAAAATCTATCTTTAGCTTTAGCAGCCATCTTGGATTTCACATCAATGTGAATGTTTGCTAGGATCAACTAGACATCATGAGCAACATTCCTGTAAAGTTTCATGAAAATGCATCTAGTAGTTTCAGAGGAGTAGTCGCCGCAAAAAAAAGGTTTACAGACAGATGGATGGACGATGGACACGCACCAAGGCATAAGCTCTGTCAGGATCCCAGTCAGTGTTGTGGACTAAGATTGATGTCGTCTCCTTTGTCCCGCCCGCCATGAAACATCGCCAGGAACAAGCATCAAGGGGAAGCAGTCAGTTAGAATGCGTAGTCGACGACTCAGCAGCTGAACTGATCTGAAGTGGGAAACCTGGTGCTGTACATGGCTCCAGCAAAGGAGTCAGCAACCTGAGTGCCTGCGCGAACTTGAGGCTGACAGGGACGCAGGTTGCAGTGGCGGGGATGGCCCCCAACACCAGTGCCCATGGCCCAGTAGCGATAGGACACACCAGTGGAGGATGTAGGCGCAGGACCTTATGGATGTAGAGAACACAACAGCAGCCAGCAACACTCACCGCCACAGCGAAAACTTCTCAGAGCGACAGCGACACGACACCACACACTACAACTGAACCGACGCAGATAAACACACAGATACAACGCATCACTCAAACAGAAATAGTCCATATAGGCAGGAGGACTCTAAACCTTAGAACTACACGCACACTCCAGAGCAATTCGGGGTTTCGGTTTAACTTTCATTTTAAAAAACAACATGGCATACTATTAGCAAGACTTGTTAAGGAAAATAAAATAATATAGTGATTTTTACAAAAGAACCAATGGTAATGTGTGTGTTTCATCTTGTTTGTATTTATTTTGGAGAGACTGTTCTTCTCTGATATATATTTTAAGTCAAAACATGGATATTTAAATATTTTGCATTTGCTATGTGTTTTTGAACATCGGAATTAGACATCACAGTAGCAATGAATATGAAAAAATAAATATCACAATAATAAAAATTAAACATGAAAAAATGCTGTATGTTGCTTTAAAATTTGGACTAGGGTCATTGGTCTATCTGGGTAATCTCGGACACAGTATTATGTCTAAATTCGAACACCCTTAGAGTTTCATAAAGTGGTTAAATGGCTCTTGCAAGGTGTTGCTGTTCTATTAATACATCCTCCACTTGCATGGACTCTTCAATCGCCTATAAAAATTGTAAATATCCTCGTGATATACCATATGAGAAAAAGTTAATAAATTTAATACACTATTAAATACACTAACCCGCCAAATAGTGGCAAAATTACACTATAAATTGTTTATCAAAACTCTTATCTAGATGTTCAGGTTATATAATAATATATATGTGCCGATCAAAACTCTATCTAGATGTTCAGGTTATATAATAATTTATATGTGCCGATTAAAAGTATAAGTTTATTAATGGATTCTTAAAATACCCATCATGACTGAATATGCGTAAAATGAATTACAAGTTGCAGTTTTGGGCTTTGACCTGGCTTAAAGCCGTTTAAATTGTGTCAGTAGAATTTGGACTATCAATTTATGCAAGTTATATATATAATTCATCATCAGTAGGTTTAGAAATGATGTACAGTGCCCCAGATAACTTTTGGACCTATTGGGTATTTCACCCATGAAATTAAAATTAATTGAGTGAATTTCAATTTTTCAAAAATATTCGGGTGATTTGGGGATCAAATGTTAAAGCAAGGTAATTGCTTGTCTTTATGTGAGCTTTATTGACTTGTTATTCATTGCAGTGGTTTGTCAATGATTTATCATTATTAATGATTAATAAGGATAGTGGGATTATTTCTTAACGGTAACTCGCTTGTCGGTTACGTCGCGGTTTCGACATTTTAATCGTCTGCACAACGCAAACGCTTTCAAAAGTAAACAAGAAAGCGCCCACACAATAGTATAGACTGGTATAGCGTACATATTCAACTATATACATGTAGCGTTCTCTTTTACTGCTCCACTTTATCGATAATTATATAATGTCCCAGTCAAGATAAACACCGGAAGTAAAGTCTGCTTTTTGTGAATATTGGAATACGCATGAAAACAATCCATTAATCATTTGAATACTTTGACTGTCATACGCTCGAAAATTAAAATGTTTGAGTGAAAAGGAAATTGCTTGCGTATCTGGTACGCATGTCCGGGAAATTAATTGGGTGTTTGGCAATTTTAATTGAGTGAAATACACAGATACGCTGCTTATCTGGGGCACTGGATGTACATATGTTTACGTAATTTGGCAGGATAGCTACTTTAACACTGTCCAAATTTACCCCAAGCTTTATCATCGATTAAGAGTTTTAAAACTTAATAAATTTTAGGGCACTCGTATGGTCATTTTTAGGGCATTCCCTCCCCTAAAAGTATATATTTTCCCCTATTCCTGTGAAAAATTCGCCTCTTAAAAATTTTTTTTTTTAAAAATGAACTCCAATACAGGAAAACAGCATACTTTTTGCAATTTGGAATGTTACATTCTTGGTGCCACTTAAACAATAACAAGCTAATTTTTGTTTCTTATAAATTTCCCTTTGATATGAAAACAACGCAAAATTCTCCTTCCCGAGGGCCCTGGTCCCAGTCCCCTAAAAGCTGACTAGTGCCCTGAATTTAATGTTAAGAAAACATAAATATGATGTCAGTGTATTTCTATCGGATGTCTGAGTTTCATTTCACTGCTGCATAAATGTATGATATATCTTCAAGCCTGGACAATTTTAAATAATCTAAACAGGATAAACTGAGGAGCTGAATTAAAACAGAAAATGATTCTTTACTACCGATGATTGTATCAGGGTTTCTGTATATAATTATGTGGTTTAGAATTAACCCTGTATTCCAAAATATGGTTGTCGTCTTTACCTGTATGGCTTATTGAGCATTTTATGTGTATCGACTCTACAAAAACCGAACGGTAGAGTTACATTTTCATTAATAATTTGAATAATTGTTTCCCAATTTTTAAAAGCCATATACTAATAGAAAGTGTATATAATTTCCCTTTTAAACAATTAATTTTCTCCATTGTTTTTTGGTGATAAAGTAGTTAAAAATAAATACACAGCAAAATATGTACAGAGCAACTGTAATCATCAGGAAATAAACTATATAAAATTATATTGGGCTGCTAGTATTAACCTGATACCACATAAATAGCCCAGATAAACAACAACAAAAATAAAGTAAATGAATTATGTAAAAAGGAAATTGTGTACTCTTTTATCGGTGTATGACTTTTGAATATCGGTAAAATATAGTTCAAACTATTAATTAAAATGTAAATTTTACCACGGATCATTTGGTTTAAAGCCAATATTGCGATAAGTGTTAAATTCTCAGTTACTCTCGATAACCTAAAAATCGATAGATACAGGTAGAGACGACAACCTTAGTTGGCAGTACATTATACAGCTATATTTACAGAACATATAATACGGACGAGGAAAAATGAAAAATTAGCAACTCACTTTACTCAGTGGGTTTGAACTCGGAACGATTGCATGTGAAGCGGGAGCTCTACCAATATCAACTTAAAAGCTAGCTCTGCGGTCAGACAGTTGTAACGCGCTTATAAACCTATCTATTTACATATACCCCCAATTGACTCCTACTAACCCTGATTGCATACACCCCCAAATTATTATGTTTTGAAGGCTGAAGCACATATTATTTGTAATTTATCTATTTAAACAATTAATATGCGTGATATCCATTACATTCTAATTATAAATATATTAATAGAGTTTATTTCTAACATGCTAACACTGCATGACATTGCATAGTTAACCAGGAAAATAGTGAAATTGTACTTTACCTCAACTTCTTCAGCCATAGACACCGGAAACGGAAATTACCCGGGTTGGCGCATGCGCATCAATCTATACGTCTGACTTGCCCGACTGATGCTAATACGCATTTTGACACCATATCGAAATACAGTGGTACGATATGATAATTCATAACATAGACCTTATAAAACCTTTATTATAAAGTAGAGTGAAGCATATCTTCACACTATGTTCAATTTGTACAAGAGAAGAGTGGGTTGCGGTGGCTGGGGGTGGGGAGGTGTGTGTGGAGTGGGTTTTGGTTGTGTGGGGTGGGGGGGGGGGGGGGGGGGGGGGGGGGGGGGGGGGGGATGAAAGGTTATATGGCGCCTAACAGGAATGAACATGACTCATCCTCCATTTACATCGAGATAAAATATGGAAACTTTTCACCTGCAGAACTGCGGAGTTGCTGCAAATTTTATTGTAGATACCCCATTTACGCTGGAGCCACGTTTATTGTTTTTCTACCACTGCTCTAGAGAGTTGAGCGAGATGGCACCTGAAACAATGCAGGGGTCATGATGAAGACCTTTAATAAGCATGAAAAAAAATAATGAAAAAAACATGAATTTGGGGAGGGGGCGGGGCGGGGGCAGGGGTCTACCCCTCTGCCTACCCCTCCAACGGGATCTGCGGTGCCCCTATTATTTTCCCGAAACCAAACGGGGCCCCCGGAACCACAAGGGGCAATACCATTTTGAGATATCACTTATTATCACATATTCGTTTCTGTATTCGAATACGAATACGCCATATCAC
>JAWPHD010017833.1:0-42717 GCA_037043455.1 Cyrtodaria siliqua
GGAATATATATGTGTAAGAAATGAATATATATGCTTAAGAACTGAATATATATGCGTAAGAACGGAACATATATGTGTAATACCGGAATATATATGCGTAAAACTGAATATATATGCGTAGGAACTGAACATATATGTGTAAGAAATGAATATATATGCGTAAGAACTGAATATATATGCGTAAGAACGGAATATATATGTGTAAGAACGGAATGTATATGCGTAAGAACTGAATATATATGTAAGAACGGAATATATATTTGTAAGAACCGTATATATATGTGTAAAAACGGAATATATACGTGTAAGAACGGAATATATATGTGTAAGAACGCAATATATATGTGTACGAACGAAAAATATATGCGTAAGAACGGAATATATATTTGTAAGAACTGAATATATATGTGTAAGAAATGACTATATATGAGTAAGAACTGAATATATATGCGAAATAACGGAATATATATGTGTAAGAACGGAATATATATGTGTAAGAACGAAATATGTACGTGTAAGGACGGAATATATATGTGTAAGAACGGAATATATATGTGTATATATGTATAAGAACGGAATATATATGTGTAAGAACTGAATATATATGTGTAAGAAGGGAATATATATGTGTTAGAACTGAATATATATGTGTAAGAACAGAATATATATGTGTAAGAACGGAATATATATGTGTAAGAACTGAACATATATGTGTAAGAAATGAATATATGCGTAAGAACTGAATATATATCTGTAAGAACTGAATATATATGTGTAAGAACTGAATATATATGCGTAAGAACTGAATATATATCCGTAAGAACTGAATATATATGCGTAAGAACGCAATATATATGTGTAAGAACGGAATATATATGTGTAAGAACTGAATATATATGTGTAAGAACGGAATATGTACGTGTAAGAACGGAATATATATGTGTAAGAACGGAATACATATGTGTAAGAATGGAATATATATGTGTAAGAACGGAATATGTACGTGTAATAACGGAATATATATGTGTAACAAATGAATATATATGCTTAAGAACTGAATATATATGCGTAAGAACGGAACATATATGTGTAATACCGGAATATATATGCGTAAAACTGAATATATATGCGTAGGAACTGAACATATATGTGTAAGAAATGAATATATATGCGTAAGAACTGAATATATATGCGTAAGAACGGAATATATATGTGTAAGAACGGAATGTATATGCGTAAGAACTGAATATATATGTAAGAACGGAATATATATTTGTAAGAACCGTATATATATGTGTAAAAACGGAATATATACGTGTAAGAACGGAATATATATGTGTAAGAACGCAATATATATGTGTACGAACGAAAAATATATGCGTAAGAAGGGAATATATATGTGTTAGAACTGAATATATATGTGTAAGAACAGAATATATATGTGTAAGAACGGAATATATATGCGTAAGAACTTAACATATATGTGTAAGAAATGAATATATGCGTAAGAACTGAATATATATATGTGTAAGAACTGAATATATATGCGTAAGAACTGAATATATATGCGTAAGAACGTTATATATATGTGTAAGAACGGAATATATATGTGTAAGAACGGAATATATATGTGTAAGAACGGAGTATATATGTGTATATATGTGTAAAAACGGAATATATATGTGTAAGAACTGAATATATATGCGTACGAACTGAATATATGTGCGTAAGAACTGAATATATATGAGTAAGAACTGAATATATAAGCGTAAGAACGTAATATATATGCCTAAGAACTGAATATATATGCGTAAGAACGCAATATATATGTGTAAGAACGGAATATATATGTGTAAGAACTGAATATATATGTGTAAGAACGGAATATGTACGTGTAAGAACGGAATATATATGTGTAAGAACGGAATATATATGTGTAAGAACAGAATATATATGTGTAAGAACGAATATATATGTGTAAGAACGGAATATGAACGTGTAAGAACGGAATATATATGTGTAAGAACTGAACATATATGTGTAAGAAATGAATATATATGCGTAAGAACTGAATATATATGTGTAAGAACGGAATATATATGTGTAAGAACGGAATCAATATGTGTAATAACGGAATATATATGTGTAAGAACGGAATATATATGTGTAAGAACTGAATATATATGTGTAAGTACTGAATATATATGTGTAAGAACTGAATATATATGCGTAAGAACTGAATATATATGCGTAAGAACTGAATATATATCGGTAAGAATTGAATATATATGCGTAAGAACTAAATATATATGCGTAATAACTGAATATATATGCGTAAGAACGGAATATATATGCGTAAAAAACTAAATATATATGCGTAAGAACGCAATATATATGTGAAAGAACGGAATATATATGTGTAAGAACTGAATATATATGTGTAAGAACGGAATATGTACGTGTAAGAACGGAATATATATGTGTAAGAACGGAATACATATGTGTAAAAACGGAATATATATGTGTAAGAACGCAATATGTACTTGTAAGAAAAGAATATATATGTGTAAGAACGGAATATATATGTGTAAGAAAGAATATATATGTGTAAGAACGGAATATATATGTGTAAGAACGGAATATGTACGTGTAAGAACGGAATATATATGTGTAAGAACTGAACATATATGTGTAAGAGATGAATATATATGCGTAAGATTTGAATATATATGTGTAAGAACTGAATATATATGTGTAAGAACGGAATATATATGTGTATGTACGGAATATATATGTGTAAGAACTGAATATATATGCGTAAGAATGAATATATATGCGTAAGAACTGAATATATATGCGTAAGAACTGAATATATATGTGTAAGAATGAATATATATGCGTAAGAACGGAATATATATGTGTAAGAACGGAATATGTACGTGTAAGAACGGAATATATATGTGTAAGAACGGAATATATATGTGTAAGAACGGAATATATATGTGTAAGAAGTGAATATATATGTGTAAAAACTGAGTATATATGTGTAAGAACGGAATATATATGTGTAAGAACGGAATATATATGTGTAAGAACGGAATATGTACGTGTAAGAACGGAATATATATGTGTAAGAACTGAACATATATGTGTAAGAAATGAATATATATGCGTAAAAACTGAATATATATGCGTAAGAACTGAATATATATGCGTAAGAACTGAATATATATGCGTAAGAACTGAATATATATGTGTAAGAACTGAATATATATGCGTAAGAACTGAATATATATGCGTAAGAACGGAATATATATGCGTAAGAACGGAATATATATGTGTAAGAATGGAATATGTACGTGTAAGAACGGAATATATATGTATAAGAACGGAATATATATGTGTAAGAACTGAACATATATTTGTAAAGAATGAATATATATGTGTAAGAACTGAATATATATGCGTAAGAACTGAATATATCTATCTGTAAAAACGGAATATATATGTGTAAGAACGGAATATATATGTGTAAGAACGGAATACATATGTGTAAGAAAGAATATGTATGGTATATATGTGTAAGAACGGAATATATATGTGTAAGAACGGAGTACATATGTGTAAGAACGGAATATGTACGTGTAAGAAAGGTATATATATGTGCAAGAACTGAACATATATGTGTAAGAAATGAATATATATGCGTAAGAACTGAATATATATATGTAAGAACTGAATATATATGCGTAAGAACTGAATATATATCTGTAAGAACTGAATATATATGTGTAAGAACTGAATATATATTCGTAAGAACTGAATATATATGCGTAAAAACTGAATATATATCCGTAGGAACTGAATATATATGCGTAAGAACTGAATATATATGCGTAAGAACTGAATATATATGCGTAAGAACGGAATATATATGCGTAAGAACTGCATATATATGCGTAATAACGGAATATGTGTATAAGAACGCAATATATATGTGTAAGAACTGAATATATATTTGTTAGAACGAAATATATGTGTAAGAATATATATGCGTAAGAACGGAATATATATGTGTAAGAACGGAATATATATGCGTAAGAACTGAATATATATGTGTAAGAACTGAATATATATGTGTAAAAACAGAATATATATGTGTAAGAACGGAATATATATGTGTAAGAACTGAATATATATGTGTAAGAACTGCACATATATGCGTAAAAACGGAATATATATGCGTAAGAACTGAATATATATGCGTAAGAACTGAATATATATGCGTAAAACTGAATTTATATGCGTAAGAACGGAATATATGTGTAAAAACGGAATATATATGTGTAAGAACGGAATATATATGCGTAAGAACAGAATATATATGTGTAAGAACGGAATATATATGTGTAAAAACGGAACATATATGTGTAAGAACGGAATATAAGTGTAAGAACTGATTATATATGTGTAAGAAGTGAATATATATGTGTAAGAACTGAATATATATGTGTAAGAACGGAATATAAATGTGTAAGAACGGAATATGTACGTGTAAGAACGGAATATATATGTGTAAGAACAGTATATATATGTGTAAGAACGGAATATATATGTGTAAAAACGGAATATATATGTTTAAGAACTGAATATATATGTGTCAGAACTGAATATATATGTGTAAGAACTGAATATATATTTGTAAGAACTGAATATATATGTGTAAGAACTGAATATATATGCGTAAGAACTGAATATATATGCGTAAGAACGGAATATATATGCGTAAGAACGGAATATATATGTGTAAGAACGGAATATATATGCGTAAGAACTGAATATATATGTGTAAGAACTGAATATATATGTGTAAAAACAGAAAATATATGTGTAAGAACGGAATAATATGTGTAAGAACGGAATATGTACGTGTAAGAACGGAATATATATATGTGTAAGAACTGAACATATATGTGTAAGAAATGAATATATATGCGTAAGAACTGAATATATATGCGTAAGAACTGAATATATATATGCGTAAGAACGGAATATATATGTGTAAAAACGGAATATATATGTGTAAGAACGGAATATATATGTCTAAGAACTGAATATATATGTGTAAGAACTGAATATATATGTGTAAGAACTGCACATATATGCGTAAAAACGGAATATATATGCGTAAGAACTGAATATATATGCGTAAGAACTGAATATATATGCGTAAAACTGAATATATATGCGTAAGAACGGAATAAATGTGTAAAAACGGAATATATATGTGTAAGAACGGAATATATATGTGTAAGAACAGAATATATATGTGTAAGAACGGAATATATATGTGTAAAAACGGAACATATATGTGTAAGAACGGAATATATGTGTAAGAACTGATTATATATGTGTAAGAAGTGAATATATATGTGTAAGAACTGAATATATATGTGTAAGAACGGAATATATATTTGTAAGAACTGAATATATATGTGTAAGAACTGAATATATATGTGTAAGAACTGAATATATAGGCGTAAGAACGGAATATATATGTGTAAGAACGGAATAAATATGTGTAAGAACGGAATATGTACGTGTAAGAACGGAATATATAGTGTAAGAACGGAATATATTTGTGTATATATGCGTAAGAACGGAATATATATGTGTAAGAACTGATTATATATGTGTAAGAATTGAATATATATGTGTAAGAACTGAATATATATTTGTAAGAACGGAATATAAATGTGTAAGACCGGAATATGTACGTTTAAGAACAGAATATATATGTGTAAGAACGGAATATATATGTGTAAAAACGGAACATATATGTGTAAGAACGGAATATAAGTGTAAGAACTGATTATATATGTGTAAGAAGTGAATATATATGTGTAAGAACTGAATATATATGTGTAAGAACGGAATATAAATGTGTAAGAACGGAATATGTACGTGTAAGAACGGAATATATATGTGTAAGAACAGTATATATATGTGTAAGAACGGAATATATATGTGTAAAAACGGAATATATATGTTTAAGAACTGAATATATATGTGTCAGAACTGAATATATATGTGTAAGAACTAAATATATATTTGTAAGAACTGAATATATATGTGTAAGAACTGAATATATATGCGTAAGAACTGAATATATATGCGTAAGAACGGAATATATATGCGTAAGAACGGAATATATATGTGTAAGAACGGAATATATATGCGTAAGAACTGAATATATATGTGTAAGAACTGAATATATACGTGTAAAAACAGAATATATATGTGTAAGAACGGAATAATATGTGTAAGAACGGAATATGTACGTGTAAGAACGGAATATATATGTGTAAGAACTGAACATATATGTGTAAGAAATGAATATATATGCGTAAGAACTGAATATATATGCGTAAGAACTGAATATATATGCGTAAGAACGGAATATATATGTGTAAAAACGGAATATATATGTGTAAGAACGGAATATATATGTCTAAGAACTGAATATATATGTGTAAGAACTGAATATATATGTGTAAGAACTGCACATATATGCGTAAAAACGGAATATATATGCGTAAGAACTGAATATATATGCGTAAGAACTGAATATATATGCGTAAAACTGAATATATATGCGTAAGAACGGAATAAATGTGTAAGAACGGAATATATATGTGTAAGAACGGAATATATATGTGTAAGAACAGAATATATACGTGTAAGAACGGAATATATATGTGTAAAAACGGAACATATATGTGTAAGAACGGAATATATGTGTAAGAACTGATTATATATGTGTAAGAAGTGAATATATATGTGTAAGAACTGAATATATATGTGTAAGAACGGAATATATATTTGTAAGAACTGAATATATATGTGTAAGAACTGAATATATATGTGTAAGAACTGAATATATAGGCGTAAGAACGGAATATATATGTGTAAGAACGGAATAAATATGTGTAAGAACGGAATATGTACGTGTAAGAACGGAATATATATGTGTAAGAACGGAATATATTTGTGTATATATGCGTAAGAACGGAATATATATGTGTAAGAACTGATTATATATGTGTAAGAATTGAATATATATGTGTAAGAACTGAATATATATTTGTAAGAACGGAATATAAATGTGTAAGACCGGAATATGTACGTGTAAGAACGGAATATATATGTGTAAGAACAGAATATATATGTGTAAGAACGGAATATATATGTGTAAAAACGGAATATATATGTTTAAGAACTGATTATATATGTGTAAGAACTGAATATATATGTGTAAGAACTGAATATATATGTGTAAGAACGGAATATAAATGTGTAAGAACGGAATATGTACGTGTAAGAACGGAATATATATGTGTAAGAACAGAATATATATGTGTAAGAACGGAATATTTTTTTTTTTAAAAATGGAATATATATGTTTAAGAACTGAATAGATATGTGTAAGAACTGAATATATATGTGTAAGAACTGAATATATATTTGTAAGAACTGAATATATATGTGTAAGAACTGAATATATATGCGTAAGAACTGAATATATATGCGTAAGAACGGAATATATATGCGTAAGAATGGAATATATATGTGTAAGAACGGAATATATATGCGTAAGAACTGAATATATATGTGTAAGAACTGAATATATATGTGTAAAAACAGAATATATATGTGTAAGAACGGAATAATATGTGTAAGAACGGAATATGTACGTGTAAGAACGGAATATATATGTGTAAGAACTGAACATATATGTGTAAGAAATGAATATATATGCGTAAAAACTGAATATATATGCGTAAGAACTGAATATATATGCGTAAGAACGGAATATATATGTGTAAAAACGGAATATATATGTGTAAGAACGGAATATATATGTCTAAGAACTGAATATATATGTGTAAGAACTGAATATATATGTGTAAGAACTGCACATATATGCGTAAAAACGGAATATATATGCGTAAGAACTGAATATATATGCGTAAGAACTGAATATATATGCGTAAAACTGAATATATATGCGTAAGAACGGAATAAATGTGTAAAAACGGAATATATATGTGTAAGAACGGAATATATATGTGTAAGAACAGAATATATATGTGTAAGAACGGAATATATATGTGTAAAAACGGAACATATATGTGTAAGAACGGAATATATGTGTAAGAACTGATTATATATGTGTAAGAAGTGAATATATATGTGTAAGAACTGAATATATATGTGTAAGAACGGAATATATATTTGTAAGAACTGAATATATATGTGTAAGAACTGAATATATATGTGTAAGAACTGAATATATAGGCGTAAGAACGGAATATATATGTGTAAGAACGGAATAAATATGTGTAAGAACGGAATATGTACGTGTAAGAACGGAATATATATGTGTAAGAACGGAATATATTTGTGTATATATGCGTAAGAACGGAATATATATGTGTAAGAACTGATTATATATGTGTAAGAATTGAATATATATGTGTAAGAACTGAATATATATTTGTAAGAACGGAATATAAATGTGTAAGAACGGAATATATATGCGAAACAACTGAACATATATGCGTAAGAACTGAATATATATGTGTAAGAACTGAATATATATGTGTAAAAACAGAATATATATGTGTAAGAACGGAATAATATGTGTAAGAACGGAATATGTACGTGTAAGAACGGAATATATATGTGTAAGAACTGAACATATATGTGTAAGAAATGAATATATATGCGTAAGAACTGAATATATATGCGTAAGAACTGAATATATATGCGTAAGAACGGAATATATATGTGTAAAAACGGAATATATATGTGTAAGAACGGAATATATATGTCTAAGAACTGAATATATATGTGTAAGAACTGAATATATATGTGTAAGAACTGCACATATATGCGTAAAAACGGAATATATATGCGTAAGAATTGAATATATATGCGTAAGAACTGAATATATATGCGTAATAACTGAATATATATGCGTAAGAACGGAATATATATGCGTAAAAACTGAATATATATGCGTAAGAACGCAATATATATGTGTAAGAATGGAATATATATGTGTAAGAACTGAATATATATGTGTTTGAACGGAATATGTACGTGTAAGAACGGAATATATATGTGTAAGAACGGAATACATATGTGTAAGAACGGAATATATATGTGTAAGAACGCAATATGTACGTGTACGAACGGAATATATATGTGTAAGAAATGAATATATATTCTTAAGAACTGAATATATATGCGTAAGAACGGAATATATATGTGTAATAACTGAATATATATGCGTAAAACTGAATATCTATGCGTAAGAACTGAACATATATGTGTAAGAAATGAATATATATGCGTAAGAACTGAATATATGTGCGTAAGAACGGAATATATATGTTTAAGAAAGGAATGTATATGCGTAAGAACTGAATATATATGTAAGAACGGAATATATATTTGTAAGAACCGTATATATATGTGTTAGAACGGAATATATATGTGTAAGAACGGAATATATATGCGTAAGAACGGAATATATATTTGTAAGAACTGAATATATATGTGTAAGAACTGAATATATATGAGTAAGAACTGAATATATATGCGAAAGAACTGAATATATATGCGTAGAACTGAATATATATCTGTAAGAACTAAATATATATGTGTAAGAACTGAATATTATCTGCCTAAGAACGGAATATCTATGTGTAAGAACGGAATATATATGTGTAATAACGGAATATGTACGTGTAAGAACGGATTATATATTTGTAAGAACGGAATATATATGCGTAAGAATGGAATATATATGTGTAAGAACTGAATAAATATATATGTGTAAGAACTGAATATATATGTGTAAAGAACGGAATTTAAATGTGTAAGAACGGAATATGTACGTATAAGAACGGAATATATATGTGTAAGAAAGGAATATATATGAGTAAGAACGGAATATTTATGTGTAAGACGGAATATATATGTGTAAGAACAGAATATATATGCGTAAAACTGAATATATATGCGTAAGAACTGAACATATATGCGTAAGAACGGAATATATATGCGTAACAACTGAATATATATGTGTAAGAACTGAATATATATGTGTAAGAACTGAATATATATGCGTAAAACTGAATACATATGCGTAAGAACTGAATATATATGCGTAAGAACTGAATATATATGCGTAAAACTGAATATAATATACGAAAGAACGGAATATATATGCGTAAGAACGGAATATATGTGTAAGGAAGGAACATATATGTGTAAGAACGGAATATATATGTGTAAGAACTGAATATATATGCGTTAGAACTGAATATATATGGGTAAGAACTGAATATATATGCGTAAGAAATTGAATATATATGCGTAAGAACTGAATATATATGCGTAAGACTGAATATATATGCGTAAGAACGGAATATATATGCGTAAAACTGAATATAATATGCGAAAGAACGGAATATATATGCGTAAGAACGGAATATATGTGTAAGAACGGAACATATATGTGTAAGAACGGAATTATATATGTGTAAGAACTGAATATATATGCGTAAGAACTGAATATATATGCGTAAGAACTGAATATATATGCGTAAGAATTGAATATATATGCGTAAGAACTGAATATATATGCGTAAGAACTGAATATATATGCGTAAGAACGGAATATATATGCGTAAAAACTGAATATATATGCGTAAGAACGCAATATATATGTGTAAGAACGGAATTTATATGTGTAAGAACTGAATATATATGTGTAAGAACGGAATATGTACGTGTAAGACTGAATATATATGTGTAAGACGGAATACATATGTGTAAGAACGGAATATATATGTGTAAGAACGCAATATGTACGTGTAAGAACGGAATATATATGTGTAAGAAGTGAATATATATGCTTAAGAACTGAATATATATGCGTAAGAACGGAATATATATGTGTAATAACTGAATATATATGCGTAAAACTGAATATCTATGAGTAAGAACTGAACATATATGTGTAAGAAAGGAACATATATGCGTAAGAACTGAATATATATGCCTAAGAACTGAATATATATGTGTAAGAACGGAATGTATATGCGTAAGAACTAAATATATATGTAAGAACGGAATAAATATTTGTAAGAACCGTATATATATGTGTAAGAACGGAATATATATGTGTAAGAACGGATATATATGCGTAAGAACGGAATATATATTTGTAAGAACTGCATAATATATGTGTAAGAACTGAATATATATGCGTAAGAACTGAATATATATGCGTAAGACTGAATAATATTTGTAAGAACTGAATATATATGTGTAAGAACTGAATAATATATGTGTAAGAACAGAATATATATGCGTAAACTGAATATATATGCGTAAGAACTGAACATATATGCGTAAGAACGGAATATATATGCGTAACAACTGAATTATATGTGTAAGAACTGAATATATATGTGTAAGAACTGAATATATATGCGTAAAACTGAATACATATGCGTAAGAACTGAATATATATGCGTAAGAACTGAATATATTGCGTAAAACTGAATATAATATACGAAAGAACGGAATATATATGCGTAAGAACGGAATATATGTGTAAGGAAGGAACATATATGTGTAAGAACGGAAATATATATGTGTAAGAACTGAATATATATGCGTTAGAACTGAATATATATGGGTAAGAACTGAATATATATGCGTAAGAATTGAATATATATGCGTAAGAACTGAATATATATGCGTAAGAACTGAAGTGTAAGAACGGAATATATATGTGTAAGAACTGAATATATATGCGTAAAAACTGAATATAATATGCGAAAGAACGGAATATATATGCGTAAGAACGGAATATATGTGTAAGAACGGAACATATATGTGTAAGAACGGAATATATATGTGTAAGAACTGAATATATATGCGTAAGAACTGAATATATATGCGTAAGAACTGAATATATATGCGTAAGAATTGAATATATATGCGTAAGAACTGAATATATATGCGTAAGAACTGAATATATATGCGTAAGAACGGAATATATATGCGTAAAAACTGAATATATATGCGTAAGAACGCAATATATATGTGTAAGAACGGAATTTATATGTGTAAGAACTGAATATATATGTGTAAGAACGGAATATGTACGTGTAAGAACTGAATATATATGTGTAAGAACGGAATACATATGTGTAAGAACGGAATATATATGTGTAAGAACGCAATATGTACGTGTAAGAACGGAATATATATGTGTAAGAAGTGAATATATATGCTTAAGAACTGAATATATATGCGTAAGAACGGAATATATATGTGTAATAACTGAATATATATGCGTAAAACTGAATATCTATGAGTAAGAACTGAACATATATGTGTAAGAAAGAAACATATATGCGTAAGAACTGAATATATATGCCTAAGAACTGAATATATATGTGTAAGAACGGAATGTATATGCGTAAGAACTGAATATATATGTAAGAACGGAATAAATATTTGTAAGAACCGTATATATATGTGTAAGAACGGAATATATATGTGTAAGAACGGAATATATATGCGTAAGAACGGAATATATATTTGTAAGAACTGCATATATATGTGTAAGAACTGAATATATATGCGTAAGAACTGAATATATATGCGTAAGAACTGAATATATATTTGTAAGAACTGAATATATATGTGTAAGAACTGAATATATATGCGTAAGAACTGAATATATATGCGTAAGAACGAAATATACATGCGTAAGAACGTTACATATGTGTGTAAGAACGGAATATATATGTGTAAGAACGGAATATATATGTGTAAGAAGTGAATATATATGTGTAAAAACTGAGTATATATGTGTAAGAACGGAATATATATGTGTAAGAACGGAATATATATGTGTAAGAACGGAATATGTACGTGTAAGAACGGAATATATATGTGTAAGAACTGAACATATATGTGTAAGAAATGAATATATATGCGTAAAAACTGAATATATATGCGTAAGAACTGAATATATATTTGTAAGAACTGAATATATATGTGTAAGAACTGAATATATATGCGTAAGAACTGAATATATATGCGTAAGAACGGAATATATATGCGTAAGAACGGAATATATATGTGTTTGAACGGAATATGTACGTGTAAGAAAGGAATATATATGTGTAAGAACGGAATACATATGTGTAAGAACGGAATATATATGTGTAAGAACGCAATATGTACGTGTACGAACGGAATATATATGTGTAAGAAATGAATATATATTCTTAAGAACTGAATATATATGCGTAAGAACGGAATATATATGTGTAATAACTGAATATATATGCGTAAAACTGAATATCTATGCGTAAGAACTGAACATATATGTGTAAGAAATGAATATATATGCGTAAGAACTGAATATATGTGCGTAAGAACGGAATATATATGTTTAAGAACGGAATGTATATGCGTAAGAACTGAATATATATGTAAGAACGGAATATATATTTGTAAGAACCGTATATATATGTGTTAGAACGGAATATATATGTGTAAGAACGGAATATATATGCGTAAGAACGGAATATATATTTGTAAGAACTGAATATATATGTGTAAGAACTGAATATATATGAGTAAGAACTGAATATATATGCGAAAGAACTGAATATATATGCGTAAGAACTGAATATATATCTGTAAGAACTAAATATATATGTGTAAGAACTGAATATTATCTGCCTAAGAACGGAATATCTATGTGTAAGAACGGAATATATATGTGTAAGAACGGAATATGTACGTGTAAGAACGGATTATATATTTGTAAGAACGGAATATATATGCGTAAGAATGGAATATATATGTGTAAGAACTGAATATATATGTGTAAGAACTGAATATATATGTGTAAGAACGGAATTTAAATGTGTAAGAACGGAATATGTACGTATAAGAACGGAATATATATGTGTAAGAACGGAATATATATGTGTAAGAACGGAATATATATGTGTAAGAACGGAATATATATGTGTAAGAACAGAATATATATGCGAAAAACTGAATATATATGCGTAAGAACTGAACATATATGCGTAAGAACGGAATATATATGCGTAACAACTGAATATATATGTGTAAGAACTGAATATATATGTGTAAGAACTGAATATATATGCGTAAAACTGAATACATATGCGTAAGAACTGAATATATATGCGTAAGAACTGAATATATATGCGTAAAACTGAATATAATATGCGAAAGAACGGAATATATATGCGTAAGAACGGAATATATGTGTAAGGAAGGAACATATATGTGTAAGAACGGAATATATATGTGTAAGAACTGAATATATATGCGTTAGAACTGAATATATATGGGTAAGAACTGAATATATATGCGTAAGAATTGAATATATATGCGTAAGAACTGAATATATAAACGTAAGAACTGAATATATATGCGTAAGAACGGAATATATATGCGTAAAAACTGAATATAATATGCGAAAGAACGGAATATATATGCGTAAGAACGGAATATATGTGTAAGAACGGATTATATATGTGTAAGAACGGAATATATATGTGTAAGAACTGAATATATATTCGTAAGAACTGAATATATATGCGTAAGAACTGAATATATATGCGTAAGAATTGAATATATATGCGTAAGAACTGAATATATATGCGTAAGAACTGAATATATATGCGTAAGAACGGAATATATATGCGTAAAAACTGAATATATATGCGTAAGAACGCAATATATATGTGTAAGAACGGAATTTATATGTGTAAGAACTGAATATATATGTGTAAGAACGGAATATGTACGTGTAAGAACTGAATATATATGTGTAAGAACGGAATAAATATGTGTAAGAACGGAATATATATGTGTAAGAACGCAATATGTACGTGTAAGAACGGAATATATATGTGTAAGAAATGAATATATATGCTTAAGAACTGAATATATATGCGTAAGAACGGAATATATATGTGTAATAACTGAATATATATGCGTAAAACTGAATATCTATGCGTAAGAACTGAACATATATGTGTAAGAAAGGAACATATATGCGTAAGAACTGAATATATAAGCCTAAGAACTGAATATATATGTGTAAGAACGGAATGTATATGCGTAAGAACTGAATATATATGTAAGAACGGAATAAATATTTGTAAGAACCGTATATATATGTGTAAGAACGGAATATATATGTGTAAGAACGGAATATATATGCGTAAGAACGGAATATATATTTGTAAGAACTGCATATATATGTGTAAGAACTGAATATATATGCGTAAGAACTGAATATATATGCGTAAGAACTGAATATATATTTGTAAGAACTGAATATATATGTGTAAGAACTGAATATATATGCGTAAGAACTGAATATATATGCGTAAGAACGGAATATATATGCGTAAGAACGTTACATATGTGTGTAAGAACGTAATATATATGTGTAAGAACGGAATATATATGTGTAAGAAGTGAATATATATGTGTAAAAACTGAGTATATATGTGTAACAACGGAATATATATGTGTAAGAACGGAATATATATGTGTAAGAACGGAATATGTACGTGTAAGAACGGAATATATATGTGTAAGAACTGAACATATATGTGTAAGAAATGAATATATATGCGTAAAAACTGAATATATATGCGTAAGAACTGAATATATATGCGTAAGAACTGAATATATATTTGTAAGAACTGAATATATATGTGTAAGAACTGAATATATATGCGTAAGAACTGAATATATATGCGTAAGAACGGAATATATATGCGTAAGAACGGAATATATATGTGTAAGAATGGAATATGTACGTGTAAGAACGGAATATATATGTATAAGAACGGAATATATATGTGTAAGAACTGAACATATATTTGTAAGAACTGAATATATATGTGTAAGAACTGAATATATATGCGTAAGAACTGAATATATATGCGTAAAAACGGAATATATATGTGTAAGAACGGAATATATATGTGTAAGAACGGAATATATATGTGTAAGAACTGAATATGTATGTGTATATATGTGTAAGAACGGAATATATATGTGTAAGAACGGAGTACATATGTGTAAGAACGGAATATGTACGTGTAAGAAAGGTATATATATGTGCAAGAACTGAACATATATGTGTAAGAAATGAATATATATGCGTAAGAACTGAATATATATATGTAAGAACTGAATATATATGCGTAAGAACTGAATATATATCTGTAAGAACTGAATATATATGTGTAAGAACTGAATATATATTCGTAAGAACTGAATATATATGCGTAAAAACTGAATATATATCCGTAGGAACTGAATATATATGCGTAAGAACTCAATATATATGCGTAAGAACTGAATATATATGCGTAAGAACGGAATATATATGCGTAAGAACTGAATATATATGCGTAAGAACGGAATATTTGTATAAGAACGCAATATATATGTGTAAGAACTGAATATATATGTGTTAGAACGAAATATATGTGTAAGAATATATATGCGTAAGAACGGAATATATATGTGTAAGAACGGAATATATATGCGTAAGAACTGAATATATATGTGTAAGAACTGAATATATATGTGTAAAAAAGGAATATATATGTGTAAGAACGGAATATATATGTGTAAGAACTGAATATATATGTGTAAGAACTGCACATATATGCGTAAAAACGGAATATATATGCGTAAGAACTGAATATATATGCGTAAGAACTGAATATATATGCGTAAAACTGAATTTATATGCGTAAGAACGGAATATATGTGTAAAAACGGAATATATATGTGTAAGAACGGAATATATATGAGTAAGAACAGTATATATTTGTGTAAGAACGGAATATATATGTGTAAAAACGGTACATATATGTGTAAGAACGGAATATAAGTGTAAGAACTGATTATATATGTGTATGAAGTGAATATATGTGTAAGAACTGAATATATATGTGTAAGAACGGAATATAAATGTGTAAGAACGGAATATGTACGTGTAAGAACGGAATATATATGTGTAAGAACAGAATATATATGTGTAAGAACGGAATATATATGTGTAAAAACGGAATATATATGTTTAAGAACTGAATATATATGTGTAAGAACTGAATATATATGTGTAAGAACTGAATATATATTTGTAAGAACTGAATATATATGTGTAAGAACTGAATATATATGCGTAAGAACTGAATATATATGCGTAAGAACGGAATATATATGCGTAAGAACGGAATATATATGTGTAAGAACGGAATATATATGCGTAAGAACTGAATATATATGTGTAAGAACTGAATATATATGTGTAAAAACATAATATATATGTGTAAGAACGGAATAATATGTGTAAGAACGGAATATGTACGTGTAAGAACGGAATATATATGTGTAAGAACTGAACATATATGTGTAAGAAATGAATATATATGCGTAAGAACTGAATATATATGCGTAAGAACTGAATATATATGCGTAAGAACGGAATATATATGTGTAAAAACGGAATATATATGTGTAAGAACGGAATATATATGTCTAAGAACTGAATATATATGTGTAAGAACTGAATATATATGTGTAAGAACTGCACATATATGCGTAAAAACGGAATATATATGCGTAAGAACTGAATATATATGCGTAAGAACTGAATATATATGCGTAAAACTGAATATATATGCGTAAGAACGGAATATATGTGTAAAAACGGAATATATATGTGTAAGAACGGAATATATATGTGTAAGAACAGAATATATATATGTGTAAGAACGGAATATATATGTGTAAAAACGGAACATATATGTGTAAGAACGGAATATATGTGTAAGAACTGATTATATATGTGTAAGAAGTGAATATATATGTGTAAGAACTAAATATATATGTGTAAGAACGGAATATATATTTGTAAGAACTGAATATATATGTGTAAGAACTGAATATATATGTGTAAGAACTGAATATATAGGCGTAAGAACGGAATATATATGTGTAAGAACGGAATAAATATGTGTAAGAACGGAATATGTACGTGTAAGAACGGAATATATATGTGTAAGAACTGAATATATATGTGTAAGAACGGAATATACATGTGTAAGAACGGAATATATATGTGTAAGAACAGAATATATATGCGTAAAACTGAATATATATGCGTAAGAACTGAAGAACGGAATATATATGCGAAACAACTGAACATATATGTGTAAGAACTGAATATATATGTGTAAGAACTGAATATATATGCGTAAAACTGAAAACATATGCGTAAGAACTGAATATATATGCGTAAGAACTGAATATATATGCGTAAAACTGAATATATTTGCGACAGAACGGAATATATATGCGTAAGAAATTAATATATATGCGTAAGAACAGAATATATATTTGTAAGAACTGAATATATATGTGTTAGAAATGACTATATATGAGTAAGAACTGAATATATATGCGAAAGAACGGAATATATATGTGTAAGAACGGAATATATATGTGTAAGAACGAAATATGTACGTGTAAGGACGGAATATATATGTGTAAGAAGGGAATATATATGTGTATATATGTATAAGAAGGGAATATATATGTGTAAATACTGAATATATATGTGTAAGAAGGGAATATATATGTGTTAGAACTGAATATATATGTGTAAGAACAGAATATATATGTGTAAGAACGGAATATATATGTGTTAGAACTGAACATATATGTGTAAGAAATGAATATATGCGTAAGAACGGAATATATATGCGTAAGAACTGAATATATATGCGTAAGAAGTGAATACATATCTGTAAGTACTGAATATATATGCGTAAGAACTGAATATATATGCGTAAAAACTGAATATATATCCGTAGGAACTGAATATATATGCGTAAGAACTGAATATATATGCGTAAGAACTGAATATATATGCGTAAGAACGGAATATATATGCGTAAGAACGGAATATATATGCGTAAGAACGGAATATTTGTATAAAAACGCAATATATATGTGTAAGAACTGAATATATATGTGTTAGAACGAAATATATGTGTAAGAATATATATGCGTAAGAACGGAATATATATGTGTAAGAACGGAATATATTTGCGTAAGAACTGAATATATATGTGTAAGAACTGAATATATATGTGTAAAAACAGAATATATATGTGTAAGAACGGAATATATATGTGTAAGAACTGAATATATATGTGTAAGAACTGCACATATATGCGTAAAAACGGAATATATATGCGTAAGAACTGAATATATATGCGTAAGAACTGAATATATATGCGTAAAACTGAATTTATATGCGTAAGAACGGAATATATGTGTAAAAACGGAATATATATGTGTAAGAACGGAATATATATGAGTAAGAACAGAATATATATGTGTAAGAACGGAATATATATGTGTAAAAACGGAACATATATGTGTAAGAACGGAATATAAGTGTAAGAACTGATTATATATGTGTAAGAAGTGAATATATATGTGTAAGAACTGAATATATATGTGTAAGAACGGAATATAAATGTGTTGGAACGGAATATGTACGTGTAAGAACGGAATATATATGTGTAAGAACGGAATATATATGTGTAAAAACGGAATATATATGTTTAAGAACTGAATATATATGTGTAAGAACTGAATATATATGTGTAAGAACTGAATATATATTTGTAAGAACTGAATATATATGTGTAAGAACTGAATATATATGCGTAAGAACTGAATATATATGCGTAAGAACGGAATATATATGCGTAAGAACTGAATATATATGCGTAAGAACTGAATATATATGCGTAAGAACGGAATATATATGTGTTAAAACGGAATATATATGTGTAAGAACGGAATATATATGTCTAAGAACTGAATATATATGTGTAGGAACTGAACATATATGTGTAAGAACTGCAAATATATGCGTAAAAACGGAATATATATGCGTAAGAACTAAATATATATGCGTAAGAACTGAATATATTTGCGTAAAACTGAATATATATGCGTAAGAACGGAATATATGTGTAAAAACGGAATATATATGTGTAAGAACGGAATATATATGTGTAAGAACGCAATATATATGTGTAAAAACGGAACATATATGTGTAAGAACGGAATATATGTGTAAGAACTGATTATATATATGTAAGAAGTGAATATATATATGTAAGAACTGAATATATATGTGTAAGAACGGAATATATATTTGTAAGAACTGAATATATATGTGTAAGAACTGAATATATATGTGTAAGAACTGAATATATAGGCGTAAGAACGGAATATATATGTGTAAGAACGGAATAAATATGTGTAAGAACGGAATATGTACGTGTAAGAACGGAATATATATGTGTAAGAACGGAATATATTTGTGTATATATGCGTAAGAACTGAATATATATGTGTAAGAACTGATTATATATGTGTAAGAATTGAATATATATGTGTAAGAACTGAATATATATTTGTAAGAACGGAATATAAATGTGTAAGAACGGAATATGTACGTGTAAGAACGGAATATATATGTGTAAGAACTGAATATATATGTGTAAGAACGTAATATATATGTGTAAGAACGGAATATATATGTGTAAGAACAGAATATATATGCGTAAAACTGAATATATATGCGTAAGAACTGAAGAACGGAATATATATGCGAAACAACTGAACATATATGTGTAAGAACTGAATATATATGTGTAAGAACTGAATATATATGCGTAAAACTGAAAACATATGCGAAAGAACTGAATATATATGCGTAAGAACTGAATATATATGCGTAAAACTGAATATATTTGCGACAGAACGGAATATATATGCGTAAGAAATTAATATATATGCGTAAGAACAGAATATATATTTGTAAGAACTGAATATATATGTGTAAGAAATGACTATATATGAGTAAGAACTGAATATATATGCGAAAGAACGGAATATATATGTGTAAGAACGGAATATATATGTGTAAGAACGAAATATGTACGTGTAAGGACGGAATATATATGTGTAAGAACGGAATATATATGTGTATATATGTATAAGAACGGAATATATATGTGTAAGAACTGAATATATATGTGTAAGAAGGGAATATATATGTGTTAGAACTGAATATGTATGTGTAAGAACAGAATATATATGTGTAAGAACGAAATATATATGTGTAAGAACTGAACATATATGTGTAAGAAATGAATATATGCGTAAGAACGGAATATATATGCGTAAGAACTGAATATATATGCGTAAGAAGTGAATACATATCTGTAAGTACTGAATATATATGTGTAAGAACGGAATATATATGTGTAAGAAGGGAATATATATGTGTAAGAACTGAATATATATGTGTAAGAAAGGAATATATATGTGTAAGAACGGAATAAATATGTGTAAGAACGGAATATATATGTGTAAGAACTGAATATATATGCGTAAGAACTGAATATATATGCGTAAAACTGAATATATATGCGTAAGAACTGAACATATATGTGTAAGAAATGAATATATATGCGTAAGAACTGAATATATATGCGTAAGAACGGAATATATATGTGTAAGAACTGAATATATATTTGTAAGAACTGAATATATATCTGTAAGAACTGAATATATATGCGTAAGAACTGAATATATATGCGTAAGAACGTTACATATGTGTGTAAGAACGGAATATATATGTGTAAGAACGGAATATATATGTGTAAGAACGGAAAATATATGTGTATATATGTGTAAAAACGGAATATATATGTGTAAGAACTGAATATATATGCGTAAGAACTGAATACATATGCGTAAGAACTGAATATATATGCGTAAGAACTGAATATATATGCGTAAGAACGCAATATATATGTGTAAGAACGGAATATATATGTGTAAGAACTGAATATATATGTGTAAGAACGGAATATGTACGTGTAAGAACGGAATATATATGTGTAAGAACGGAATATATATGTGTAAGAACAGAATATTTATGTGTAAGAACGGAATATATATGTGTAAGAACGGAATATGTACGTGTTAGAACGGAATATATATGTGTAAGAACTGAACATATATGTGTAAGAAATGAATATATATGCGTAAGAACTGAATATATATGTTTAAGAACTGAATATATATGTGTAAGAACTGAAAATATATGCGTAAGAACTGAATATATAGGTGTAAGAACTGAATATATATGCGTAAGAACTGAATATATATGCTTAAGAACGGAATATATATGTGTAAGAACGGAATATATATGTGTAAGAACGAAATATATATGTGTATATATGTGTAAGAACGGAATATATATGTGTAAGAACTGAATATATATGTGTAAGAACTGAACATATATGTGTAAGTAATGAATATATATGCGTAAGAACTGAATATATATGCGTAAGAACTGAATATATATGCGTAAGAACTGAATATATATCTGTAAGAACTGAATATATATGTGTAAGAACTGAATATATATGCGTAAGAACTGAATATTATCTGACTAAGAACGGAATATATATGTGTAAGAACGGAATATATATGTGTAAGAACGGAATATGTACGTGTAAGAACGGATTATATATTTGTAAGAACGGAATATATATGCGTAAGAACGGAATATATATGTGTAAGAACTGAATATATATGTGTAAGAACTGAATATATATGTGTAAGAACGGAACTCAAATGTGTAAGAACTGAATATGTACGTATAAGAACGGAATATATATGTGTAAGAACGGAATATATATGTGTAAGAACGGAATATATATGTGTAAGAACTGAATATATATGTGTAAGAACTGAATATATATGCGTAAAACTGAATACATATGCGTAAGAACTGAATATATATGCGTAAGAACTGAATATATATGCGTAAAACTGAATATAAAATGCGAAAGAACAGAATATATATGCGTAAGAACGGAATATATATGCCTTAGAACGGAATATATATGCGTAAAAACTGAATATATATGCGTAAGAACGGAACATATATGTGTAAGAACGGAATATATATGTGTAAGAACGGAATAAATATGTGTAATAACGGAATATATATTTTTAAGAACGGAATATATATGTGTAAGTACTGAATATATATGTGTAAGAACTGAATATATATGCGTAAGAACTGAATATATATTCGTAAGAACTGAATATATATGCGTAAGAATTGAATATATATGCGTAAGAACTGAATATATATGCGTAAGAACTGAATATATATGTGTAAGAACGGAATATATATGCGTAAAAACTGAATATATATGCGTAAGAACGCAATATATATGTGTAAGAACGGAATATATATGTGTAAGAACTGAATATATATGTGTTTGAACGGAATATGTACGTGTAAGAACGGAATATATATGTGTAAGAACGGAATACATATGTGTAAGAACGGAATATATATGTGTAAGAACGCAATATGTACGTGTACGAACGGAATATATATGTGTAAGAAATGAATATATATTCTTAAGAACTGAATATATATGCGTAAGAACGGAATATATATGTGTAATAACTGAATATATATGCGTAAAACTGAATATCTATGCGTAAGAACTGAACATATATGTGTGTAAGAAATGAATATATATGCGTAAGAACTGAATATATGTGCGTAAGAACGGAATATATATGTTTAAGAACGGAATGTATATGCGTAAGAACTGAATATATATGTAAGAACGGAATATATATTTGTAAGAACCGTATATATATGTGTTAGAACGGAATATATATGTGTAAGAACGGAATATATATGCGTAAGAATGGAATATATATTTGTAAGAACTGAATATATATGTGTAAGAACTGAATATATATGAGTAAGAACTGAATATATATGCGAAAGAACTGAATATATATGCGTAAGAACTGAATATATATCTGTAAGAACTAAATATATATGTGTAAGAACTGAATATTATCTGCCTAAGAACGGAATATCTATGTGTAAGAACGGAATATATATGTGTAAGAACGGAATATGTACGTGTAAGAACGGATTATATATTTGTAAAAACGGAATATATATGCGTAAGAATGGAATATATATGTGTAAGAACTGAATATATATGTGTAAGAACTGAATATATATGTGTAAGAACGGAATTTAAATGTGTAAGAACGGAATATGTACGTATAAGAACGGAATATATATGTGTAAGAACGGAATATATATGTGTAAGAACGGAATATATATGTGTAAGAACGGAATATATATGTGTAAGAACAGAATATATATGCGTAAAACTGAATATATATGCGTAAGAACTGAACATATATGCGTAAGAACGGAATATATATGCGTAACAACTGAATATATATGTGTAAGAACTGAATATATATGTGTAAGAACTGAATATATATGCGTAAAACTGAATACATATGCGTAAAAACTGAATATATATGCGTAAGAACTGAATATATATGCGTAAAACTGAATATAATATGCGAAAGAACGGAATATATATGCGTAAGAACGGAATATATGTGTAAGGAAGGAACATATATGTGTAAGAACGGAATATATATGTGTAAGAACTGAATATATATGCGTTAGAACTGAATATATATGGGTAAGAACTGAATATATATGCTTAAGAATTGAATATATATGCGTAAGAACTGAATATATATGCGTAAGAACTGAATATATATGCGTAAGAACGGAATATATATGCGTAAAAACTGAATATAATATGCGAAAGAACGGAATATATATGCGTAAGAACGGAATATATGTGTAAGAACGGAACAAATATGTGTAAGAACGGAATATATATGTTTAAGAACTGAATATATATGCGTAAGAACTGAATATATATGCGTAAGAACTGAATATATATGCGTAAGAATTGAATATATATGCGTAAGAACTGAATATATATGCGTAAGAACTGAATATATATGCGTAAGAACGGAATATATATGCGTAAAAACTGAATATATATGCGTAAGAACACAATATATATGTGTAAGAACGGAATTTATATGTGTAAGAACTGAATATATATGTGTAAGACCGGAATATGTACGTGTAAGAACTGAATATATATGTGTAAGAACGGAATACATATGTGTAAGAACGGAATATATATGTGTAAGAACGCAATATTTACGTGTAAGAACGGAATATATATGTGTAAGAAATGAATATATATGCTTAAGAACTGAATATATATGCGTAAGAACGGAATATATATGTGTAATAACTGAATATATATGCGTAAAACTGAATATCTATGCGTAAGAACTGAACATATATGTGTAAGAAAGGAACATATATGCGTAAGAACTGAATATATATGCCTAAGAACTGAATATATATGTGTAAGAACGGAATGTATATGCGTAAGAACTGAATATATATGTAAGAACGGAATAAATATTTGTAAGAACCGTATATATATGTGTAAGAACGGAATATATATGTGTAAGAACGGAATATATATGCGTAAGAACGGAATATATATTTGTAAGAATTGCATATATATGTGTAAGAACTGAATATATATGAGTAAGAACTGAATATATATGCGAAAGAACGGAATATATATGTGTAAGAACGGAATATATATGTGTAAGAACGAAATATGTACGTGTAAGGACGGAATATATATGTGTAAGAACGGAATATATATGTGTATATATGTATAAGAACGAATTATATATGTGTAAGAACTGAATGTATATGTGTAAGAACTGAATATATATGTGTAAGACGGAATATGTACGTGTAAGAACGGAATATATATGTGTAAGAATGGAATACATATGTGTAAGAACGGAATATATATGTGTAAGAACGGAATATGTACGTGTAAGAACGGAATATATATGTGAAAGAAATGAATATATATGCTTAAGAACTGAATATATATGCGTAAGAACGGGATATATATGTGTAATAACTGAATATATATGCATAAAACTGAATATCTATGCGTAAGAACTGAACATATATGTGTAAGAAATGAATATATATGCATAAGAACTGAATATATATGCGTAAGAACGGATTATATATGTGTAAGAACGGAATGTATATGCGTAAGAACTGAATATATCTGTAAGAACGCAATATATATTTGTAAGAACCGTATATATATGTGTAAGAACGGAATATATATGTGTAAGAACGGAATATATATGCGTAAGAACGGAATATATATTTGTAACTGAATATATATGTGTAAGAACTGAATATATATGAGTAAGAACTGAACATATATGTGTAAGAAATGAATATATGTGCGTAAGAACTGAATATATATGCGTAAGAACGGAATATATATGTGTAAGAACTGAACATATATGTGTAAGAACTGAATATATATGTGTAAGAACTGAATATATATGCGTAAGAACTGAATATATATGCGTAAGAACGTTATATATATGTGTAAGAACGGAATATATATGCGTAAGAACGGAATATATATGTGTAAGAACGGAATATATATGTGTATATATGTGTAAAAACGGAATATATATGTGTAAGAACTGAATATATATGCGTAAGAACTGAATAAATATGCGTAAGAACTGAATATATATGCGTAAGAACTGAATATATATGCGTAAGAACGGAATATATATGCGTAAGAACTGAATATATATTCGTAAGAACGCAATATATATGTGTAAGAACGGAATACATATGTGTAAGAACTGAATATATATGTGTAAGAACGGAATATGTACGTGTAAGAACGGAATATATATGTGTAAGAACGGAATATAGATGTGTAAGAACAGAATATATATGTGTAAGAACGGAATATATATGTGTAAGAACGGAATATGTACGTATAAGAACGGAATATATATGTGTAAGAACTGAACATATATGTGTAAGAAATGAATATATATGCGTAAGAACTGAATATATATGTGTAAGAACTGAATATATATGCTTAAGAACGGAATATATATGTGTAAGAACGGAATATATATGTGTAAGAACGGAATATATATGTGTATATATGTGTAAGAACGAAATATATATGTGTAAGAACTGAATATATATGTGTTAGAAGTGAATATATATGTGTAAGAACTGAACATATATGTATAAGAACGGAATATATATGTGTAAGAACGGAATATATATGTGTAAGAACGGAATAGGTACGTGTAAGAACGGAATATATATGTGTAAGAACTGAACATATATGTGTAAGTAATGAATATATATGCGTAAGAACTGAATATATATGCGTAAGAACTGAATATATATGCGTAAGAACTGAATATATATCTGTAAGAACTGAATATATATGTGTAAGAACTGAATATATATGTGTAAGAACGGAATATATATGTGTAAGAACTGAATATATATGTGTAAGAACTGAATATACATGCGTAAGAACTGAATATATATGCGTAAGAACTGAATATATATGCGTAAGAACTGAATATATATGCGTAAGAACTGAATATATATGCGTAAGAACTGAATATATATGCGTAAGAACGGATTATATATGCGTAAGAACTGAATATATTTGCGTAAGAAAGGAATATATATGTGTAAGAACGGAATATATATGTGTAAGAATTGAATATATATGTGTAAGAACGGAATATATGTGTAGGAATATATATGTGTAAGAACGGAATATATATGTGTAAGAACGGAATATATATGTGTAAACACGGAATATATATGTGTAAGAAATGAATATATATGTGTAAGAAGTGAATATATATGTGTAAGAACTGAATATATATGTGTAAGAACTGAATATATATGTCTAAGAACGGAATATATGTGTGTAAGAACGGAATAATATGTGTAAGAACGGAATATGTACGTGTAAGAACGGAATATATATGTGTAAGAACTGAATATATATGTGTAAGAACGGAATATATATGTGTAAGAACGGAATATATATGTGTATATATGTGTAAGAACGGAATATATAGGTGTAAGAAATGAATATATATGTGTAAGAAGGGAATATATATGTGTTAGAACTGAATATATATGTGGAAGAACAGAATATATATGTGTAAGAACGGAATATATATGTGTAAGAACGGAATATATATGTGTATATATGTGTAAGAACGGAATATATAGGTGTAAGAAATGAATATATATGTGTAAGAAGGGAATATATATGTGTTAGAACTGAATATATATGTGGAAGAACAGAATATATATGTGTAAGAACGGAATATATATGTGTAAGAACGGAATATATATGTGTATATATGTGTAAGAACGGAATATATAGGTGTAAGAAATGAATATATATGTGTAAGAAGGGAATATATATGTGTTAGAACTGAATATATATGTGGAAGAACAGAATATATATGTGTAAGAACGGAATATATATGTGTAAGAACTGAACATATATGTGTAAGAAATGAATATATGCGTAAGAACTGAATATATATGCGTAAGAACTGAATATATATGCTTAAGAACTGAATATATATCTGTAAGTACTGAATATATATGTGTAAGAACGGAATATATATGTGTAAGAAGTGAATATATATGTGTAAGAACTGAATATATATGTGTAAGAAAGGAATATATATGTGTAAGAACGGAATAAATATGTGTAAGAACGGAATATATATGTGTAAGAACTGAATATATATGTGTTAGAAGTGAATATATATGTGTAACAACTGAACATATATGTATAAGAACGGAATATATATGTGTAAGAACGGAATATATATGTGTAAGATCGGAATAGGTACGTGTAAGAACGGAATATATATGTGTAAGAACTGAACATATATGTGTAAGTAATGAATATATATGCGTAAGAACTGAATATATATGCGTAAGAACTGAATATATATGCGTAAGAACTGAATATATATCTGTAAGAACTGAATATATATGTGTAAGAACTGAATATATATGTGTAAGAACGGAATATATATGTGTAAGAACTGAATATATATGTGTAAGAACTGAATATACATGCGTAAGAACTGAATATATATGCGTAAGAACTGAATATATATGCGTAAGAACTGAATATATATGCGTAAGAACTGAATATATATGCGTAAGAACTGAATATATATGCGTAAGAACTGAATATATATGCGTAAGAACGGATTATATATGCGTAAGAACTGAATATATTTGCGTAAGAAAGGAATATATATGTGTAAGAACGGAATATATGTGTAGGAATATATATGTGTAAGAACGGAATATATATGTGTAAACACGGAATATATATGTGTAAGAAATGAATATATAAGTGTAAGAAAGGAATATGTACGTGTAAGTACGGAATATATGTGTATATATGTGTAAGAACTGAATATATATTTGTAAGAACTGAATATATATGTGTAAGAAGTGAATATATATGTGTAAGAACTGAATATATATGTGTAAGAACTGAATATATATGTCTAAGAACGGAATATATGTGTGTAAGAACGGAATAATATGTGTAAGAACGGAATATGTACGTGTAAGAACGGAATATATATGTGTAAGAACTGAATATATATGAGTAAGAACTGAATATATATGCGAAAGAACGGAATATATATGTGTAAGAACGGAATATATATGTGTAAGAACGGAATATATATGTGTATATATGTGTAAGAACGGAATATATAGGTGTAAGAAATGAATATATATGTGTAAGAACGGAATATATATGTGTAAGATAGGAATATATATGTGTAAGAACGGAATAAATATGTGTAAGAACGGAATATATATGCGTAAGAACTGAATATATATACGTAAGAACGGAATATATATGTGTAAAAACTGAATATATATTTGTAAGAACGGAATATATATGTGTAAGAACTGAATATATATGAGTAAGAACTGAATATATATGCGAAAGAACGGAATATATATGTGTAAGAACGGAATATATATGTGTAAGAACGGAATATATATGTGTATATATGTGTAAGAACGGAATATATAGGTGTAAGAAATGAATATATATGTGTAAGAAGGGAATATATATGTGTTAGAACTGAATATATATGTGGAAGAACAGAATATATATGTGTAAGAACGGAATATATATGTGTAAGAACTGAACATATATGTGTAAGAAATGAATATATGCGTAAGAACTGAATATATATGCGTAAGAACTGAATATATATGCTTAAGAACTGAATATATATCTGTAAGTACTGAATATATATGTGTAAGAACGGAATATATATGTGTAAGAAGTGAATATATATGTGTAAGAACTGAATATATATGTGTAAGAAAGGAATATATATGTGTAAGAACGGAATAAATATGTGTAAGAACGGAATATATATGTGTAAGAACTGAATATATATGTGTTATAAGTGAATATATATGTGTAACAACTGAACATATATGTATAAGAACGGAATATATATGTGTAAGAACGGAATATATATGTGTAAGATCGGAATATGTACGTGTAAGAACGGAATATATATGTGTAAGAACTGAACATATATGTGTAAGTAATGAATATATATGCGTAAGAACTGAATATATATGCGTAAGAACTGAATATATATGCGTAAGAACTGAATATATATCTGTAAGAACTGAATATATATGTGTAAGAACTGAATATATATGTGTAAGAACGGAATATATATGTGTAAGAACTGAATATATATGTGTAAGAACTGAATATACATGCGTAAGAACTGAATATATATGCGTAAGAACTGAATATATATGCGTAAGAACTGAATATATATGCGTAAGAACTGAATATATATGCGTAAGAACTGAATATATATGCGTAAGAACTGAATATATATGCATAAGAACGGATTATATATGCGTAAGAACTGAATATATTTGCGTAAGAAAGGAATATATATGTGTAAGAACGGAATATATGTGTAGGAATATATATGTGTAAGAACGGAATATATATGTGTAAACACGGAATATATATGTGTAAGAAATGAATATATAAGTGTAAGAAAGGAATATGTACGTGTAAGTACGGAATATATGTGTATATATGTGTAAGAACGGAATATATATTTGTAAGAACTGAATATATATGTGTAAGAAGTGAATATATATGTGTAAGAACTGAATATATATGTGTAAGAACTGAATATATATGTCTAAGAACGGAATATATGTGTGTAAGAACGGAATAATATGTGTAAGAACGGAATATGTACGTGTAAGAACGGAATATATATGTGTAAGAACTGAATATATATGAGTAAGAACTGAATATATATGCGAAAGAACGGAATATATATGTGTAAGAACGGAATATATATGTGTAAGAACGGAATATATATGTGTATATATGTGTAAGAACGGAATATATAGGTGTAAGAAATGAATATATATGTGTAAGAACGGAATATATATGTGTAAGAAAGTAATATATATGTGTAAGAACGGAATAAATATGTGTAAGAACGGAATATATATGCGTAAGAACTGAATATATATACGTAAGAACGGAATATATATGTGTAAAAACTGAATATATATTTGTAAGAACTGAATATATATGTGTAAGAACGGAATATATATGTGTAAGAACTGAATATATATTTGTAAGAACTGAATATATATGTGTAAGAACTGAATATATATGCGTAAGAACTGAATATATATGCGTAAGAACTGAATATATATGCGTAAGAACGTTATATATATGTGTAAGAACGGAATATATATGTGTATATATGTGTAAGAACGGAATATATATGTGTAAGAACTGAATATATATGCGTAAGAACTGAATATATATGCGTAAGAACTGAATATATATGCGTAAGAACTGAATATATATGCGTAAAAACGGAATATATATGCGTAAGAACTGAATATATATGCGTAAGAACGAAATATATATGCGTAAGAACTGAATATATATGTGTAAGAACGGAATATATGTGTATATATGTGTAAGAACGGAATATATATGTGTAAGAACTGAATATATATGCGTAAGAACTGAATAGATATGCGTAAGAACTGAATAGATATGCGTAAGAACTGAATATATATGCGTAAGAACGGAATATATATGCGTAAGAACTGAATATATATGCGTAAGAACGCCATATATATGCGTAAGAACTGAATATATATGCTTAAGAACGGAATATATATGTGTAAGAACGGAATATATATGTGTAAGAACGAAATATATATGTGTATATATGTGTAAGAACGGAATATATATGTGTAAGAACTGAATATATATGTGGAAGAAGTGAATATATATGTGTAAGAACAGAATATATATGTATAAGAACTGAATATAAATATGTGTAAGAACGGAGTATATATGTGTAAGAACGAAATAGGTACGTGTAAGAACGGAATATATATGTGTAAAAACTGAACATATATGTGTAAGTAATGAATATATATGAGTAAGAACTGAATATATATGCGTAAGAACTGAATATATATGCGTAAGAACTGAATATATATCTGTAAGAACTGAATATATATGTCTAAGAACTGAATATATATGCGTAAGAACTGAATATTATATGCCTAAGAACGGAATATATATGTGTAAGAACGGAATATGTACGTGTAAGAATGGATTATATATTTGTAAGAACGGAATATATATGTGTAAGTACTGAATATATATGTGTAAGAACGGAATATATGTGTAAGAACGGAATAAATATGTGTAAGAACGGAATATATATGTGTAAGAACTGAATATGTATGTGTAAGAACTGAATATATGTGTAAGAACTGAATATATATGTGTAAGAACTGAATATATATGCGTAAGAACTGAATATATAAGCGTAAGAACTGAATATATATGCGTAAGAACTGAATATATATGTATAAGAACTGAATATATAAACGTAAGAACGGATTATATATGCGTAAGAACTGAATATATATGCGTAAGAACGGAATATATATGTGTAAGAACGGAATATATATGTGTAAGAATTGAATATATATGTGTAAGAACGGAATATATGTGTAAGAATATATATGTGTAGGAACGGAATATATATGTGTAAGAACGGAATATATACGGGTAAGAACGGAATATATATGTGGAAGAACGGAATATATATGTTTAAGAACGGAATATATATGTGTAAACACGGAATATATATGTGTAAGAAATGAATATATATGTGTAAGAACGGATTATGTACGTGTAAGTACGGAATATATATGTGTATATATGTGTAAGAACGGAATATATATTTGTAAGAACTGAATATATATGTGTAAGAAGTGAATATATATGCCTAAGAACGGAATATATATATGTAAAAACGGAATATATATGTGTAAGAACGGAATATGTACGTGTAAGAACGGATTATATATTTGTAAGAACGGAATATATATGTGTAAGAACTGAATATATATGTGTAAGAAAGGAATATATATGTGTAAGAACGGAATAAATATGTGTAAGAACGGAATATATATGTGTAAGAACTGAACATATATGTGTAAGTAATGAATATATATGCGTAAGAACTGAATATATATGCGTAAGAACTGAATATATATGCGTAAGAACTGAAAATATATCTGTAAGAACTGAATATATATGTGTAAGAACTGAATATATATGTGTAAGAACGGAATATATATGTGTAAGAACTGAATATATATGTGTAAGAACTGAATATACATGCGTAAGAACTGAATATATATGCGTAAGAACTGAATATATATGCGTAAGAACTGAATATATATGCGTAAGAACTGAATATATATGCGTAAGAACTGAATATATATGCGTAAGAACTGAATATATATGCGTAAGAACGGATTATATATGCGTAAGAACTGAATATATTTGCGTAAGAAAGGAATATATATGTGTAAGAACGGAATATATGTGTAGGAATATATATGTGTAAGAACGGAATATATATGTGTAAACACGGAATATATATGTGTAAGAAATGAATATATAAGTGTAAGAAAGGAATATGTACGTGTAAGTACGGAATATATGTGTATATATGTGTAAGAACGGAATATATATTTGTAAGAACTGAATATATATGTGTAAGAAGTGAATATATATGTGTAAGAACTGAATATATATGTGTAAGAACTGAATATATATGTCTAAGAACGGAATATATGTGTGTAAGAACGGAATAATATGTGTAAGAACGGAATATGTACGTGTAAGAACGGAATATATATGTGTAAGAACTGAATATATATGAGTAAGAACTGAATATATATGCGAAAGAACGGAATATATATGTGTAAGAACGGAATATATATGTGTAAGAACGGAATATATATGTGTATATATGTGTAAGAACGGAATATATAGGTGTAAGAAATGAATATATATGTGTAAGAACGGAATATATATGTGTAAGAAAGGAATATATATGTGTAAGAACGGAATAAATATGTGTAAGAACGGAATATATATGCGTAAGAACTGAATATATATACGTAAGAACGGAATATATATGTGTAAAAACTGAATATATATTTGTAAGAACTGAATATATATGTGTAAGAACGGAATATATATGTGTAAGAACTGAATATATATTTGTAAGAACTGAATATATATGTGTAAGAACTGAATATATATGCGTAAGAACTGAATATATATGCGTAAGAACTGAATATATATGCGTAAGAACGTTATATATATGTGTAAGAACGGAATATATATGTGTAAGAACGGAATATATATGTGTATATATGTGTAAGAACGGAATATATATGTGTAAGAACTGAATATATATGCGTAAGAACTGAATATATATGCGTAAGAACTGAATATATATGCGTAAGAACTGAATATATATGCGTAAGAACGGAATATATATGCGTAAGAACTGAATATATATGCGTAAGAACGAAATATATATGCGTAAGAACTGAATATATATGTGTAAGAACGGAATATATGTGTATATATGTGTAAGAACGGAATATATATGTGTAAGAACTGAATATATATGCGTAAGAACTGAATAGATATGCGTAAGAACTGAATATATATGCGTAAGAACTGAATATATATGCGTAAGAACGGAATATATATGCGTAAGAACTGAATATATATGCGTAAGAACTGAATATATATGCTTAAGAACGGAATATATATGTGTAAGAACGGAATATATATGTGTAAGAACGAAATATATATGTCTATATATGTGTAAGAACGGAATATATATGTGTAAGAACTGAATATATATGTGGAAGAAGTGAATATATATGTGTAAGAACAGAATATATATGTATAAGAACTGAATATAAATATGTGTAAGAACGGAGTATATATGTGTAAGAACGAAATAGGTACGTGTAAGAACGGAATATATATGTGTAAAAACTGAACATATATGTGTAAGTAATGAATATATATGAGTAAGAACTGAATATATATGCCTAAGAACTGAATATATATGCGTAAGAACTGAATATATATCTGTAAGAACTGAATATATATGTCTAAGAACTGAATATATATGCGTAAGAACTGAATATTATATGCCTAAGAACGGAATATATATGTGTAAGAACGGAATATGTACGTGTAAGAATGGCTTATATATTTGTAAGAACGGAATATATATGTGTAAGTACTGAATATATATGTGTAAGAACGGAATATATGTGTAAGAACGGAATAAATATGTGTAAGAACGGAATATATATGTGTAAGAACTGAATATGTATGTGTAAGAACTGAATATATGTGTAAGAACTGAATATATATGTGTAAGAACTGAATATATATGCGTAAGAACTGAATATATAAGCGTAAGAACTGAATATATATGTATAAGAACTGAATATATATACGTAAGAACGGATTATATATGCGTAAGAACTGAATATATATGCGTAAGAACGGAATATATATGTGTAAGAACGGAATATATATGTGTAAGAATTGAATATATATGTGTAAGAACGGAATATATGTGTAAGAATATATATGTGTAGGAACGGAATATATATGTGTAAGAACGGAATATATACGGGTAAGAACGGAATATATATGTGGAAGAACGGAATATATATGTTTAAGAACGGAATATATATGTGTAAACACGGAATATATATGTGTAAGAAATGAATATATATGTGTAAGAACGGATTATGTACGTGTAAGTACGGAATATATATGTGTATATATGTGTACGAACGGAATATATATTTGTAAGAACTGAATATATATGTGTAAGAAGTGAATATATATGCCTAAGAACGGAATATATATGTGTAAAAACGGAATATATATGTGTAAGAACGGAATATGTACGTGTAAGAACGGATTATATATTTGTAAGAACGGAATATATATGTGTAAGAACTGAATATATATGTGTAAGAAAGGAATATATATGTGTAAGAACGGAATAAATATGTGTAAGAACGGAATATATATGTGTAAGAACTGAATATATATGTGTAAGAACTGAATATATGTGTAAGAACTGAATATATATGTGTAAGAACTGAACATATATGTGTAAGAACTGAATATATATGCGTAAGAACTGAATATATATGCGTAAGAACTGAATATATATGCGTAAGAACGGAATATATATGCGTAAGAACTGAATATATATGCGTAAGAACTGAATATATATCTGTAAGTACTGAATATATATCTGTAAGAACGGAATATATATGTGAAAGAAGTGAATATATATGTGTAAGAACTGAATATATATGTGTAAGAAAGGAATATATATGTGTAAGAACGGAATAAATATGTGTAAGAACGGAATATATATGTGTAAGAACTGAATATATATGCGTAAGAACTGAATATATATGCGTTAAACTGAATATATATGCGTAAG
This sequence comes from Cyrtodaria siliqua, assembly GCA_037043455.1. Classification (NCBI taxonomy): domain Eukaryota; kingdom Metazoa; phylum Mollusca; class Bivalvia; order Adapedonta; family Hiatellidae; genus Cyrtodaria; species Cyrtodaria siliqua. The sequence continues at coordinate 37,054 of JAWPHD010017833.1, forward strand.
AACTGAACATATATGTGTAAGAAATGAATATATATGCGTAAGAACTGAATATATATGTGTAAGAACGGAATATATATGTGTAAGAACTGAATATATATTTGTAAGAACTGTATATATATGTGTAAGAACTGAATATATATGCGTAAGAACTGAATATATATGCGTAAGAACTCAATATATATGCGTAAGAACGTTATATATATGTGTAAGAACGGAATATATATGTGTAAGAACGGAATATATATGTGTAAGAACGGTATATATATGTGTATATATGTGTAAGAACGGAATATATATGTGTAAGAACTGAATATATATGCGTAAGAACTGAATATATATGCGTAAGAACTGAATATATATGCGTAAGAACTGAATATATATGCGTAAGAACGGTATATATATGCGTAAGAACTGAATATATATGCGTAAGAACGCAATATATATGCGTAAGAACTGAATATATATGTGTAAGAACGGAATATATATGTGTATATATGTGTAAGAACGGAATATATATGTGTAAGAACTGAATATATATGCGTAAGAACTGAATATATATGCGTAAGAACTGAATATATATGCGTAAGAACTGAATTTATATGCGTAAGAACGGAATATATATGCGTAAGAACTGAATATATATGCGTAAGAACGCAATATATATGCGTAAGAACTGAATATATATGCTTAAGAACGGAATATATATGTGTAAGAACGCAATATATATGTGTAAGAACGGAATATATATGTGTATATATGTGTAAGAACGGAATATATATGTGTAAGAACTGAATATATATGTGGAAGAAGTGAATATATATGTGTAAGAACTGAATATATATGTATAAGAACGGAATATATATGTGTAAGAACGAAGTATATATGTGTAAGAACGAAATAGGTACGTGTAAGAACGGAATATATATGTGTAAGAACTGAACATATATGTGTAAGTAATGAATATATATGCGTAAGAACTGAATATATATGCGTAAGAACTGAATATATATGCGTAAGAACTGAATATATATCTGTAAGAACTGAATATATATGTCTAAGAACTGAATATATATGCGTAAGAACTGAATATTATATGCCTAAGAACGGAATATATATGTGTAAGAACGGAATATGTACGTGTAAGAACGGATTATATATTTGTAAGAACGGAATATATATGTGTAAAAACTGAATATATATGTGTAAGAACGGAATATATGTGTAAGAACGGAATAAATATGTGTAAGAACGGAATATATATGTGTAAGAACTGAATATGTACGTGTAAGAACTGAATATATGTGTAAGAATTGAATATATATGTTTAAGAACTGAATATATATGTGTAAGAACTGAATATATATGTCTAAGAACGGAATATATGTGTGTAAGAACGGAATAATATGTGTAAGAACGGAATATGTACGTGTAAGAACGGAATATATATGTGTAAGAACGGAATATATATGTGTAAGAACTGAATATATATGAGTAAGAACTGAATATATATGCGAAAGAACGGAATATATATGTGTAAGAACGGAATATATATGTGTAAGAACGGAATATATATGTGTATATATGTGTAAGAACGGAATATATAGGTGTAAGAAATGAATATATATGTGTCAGAAGGGAATATATATGTGTTAGAACTGAATATATATGTCTAAGAACTGAATATATATGCGTAAGAACTGAATATTATATGCCTAAGAACGGAATATATATGTGTAAGAACGGAATATGTACGTGTAAGAATGGATTATATATTTGTAAGAACGGAATATATATGTGTAAGTACTGAATATATATGTGTAAGAACGGAATATATGTGTAAGAACGGAATAAATATGTGTAAGAACGGAATATATATGTGTAAGAACTGAATATGTATGTGTAAGAACTGAATATATGTGTAAGAACTGAATATATATGTGTAAGAACTGAATATATATGCGTAAGAACTGAATATATAAGCGTAAGAACTGAATATATATGTATAAGAACTGAATATATATACGTAAGAACGGATTATATATGCGTAAGAACTGAATATATATGCGTAAGAACGGAATATATATGTGTAAGAACGGAATATATATGTGTAAGAATTGAATATATATGTGTAAGAACGGAATATATGTGTAAGAATATATATGTGTAGGAACGGAATATATATGTGTAAGAACGGAATATATACGGGTAAGAACGGAATATATATGTGGAAGAACGGAATATATATGTTTAAGAACGGAATATATATGTGTAAACACGGAATATATATGTGTAAGAAATGAATATATATGTGTAAGAACGGATTATGTACGTGTAAGTACGGAATATATATGTGTATATATGTGTAAGAACGGAATATATATTTGTAAGAACTGAATATATATGTGTAAGAAGTGAATATATATGCCTAAGAACGGAATATATATGTGTAAAAACGGAATATATATGTGTAAGAACGGAATATGTACGTGTAAGAACGGATTATATATTTGTAAGAACGGAATATATATGTGTAAGAACTGAATATATATGTGTAAGAAAGGAATATATATGTGTAAGAACGGAATAAATATGTGTAAGAACGGAATATATATGTGTAAGAACTGAATATATATGTGTAAGAACTGAATATATGTTTAAGAACTGAATATATATGTGTAAGAACTGAATATATATGCGTAAGAACTGAATATATATGCGTAAGAACTGAATATATATGCGTAAGAACTGAATATATATGCGTAAGAACGGAATATATATGCGTAAGAACTGAATATATATGCGTAAGAACTGAATATATATCTGTAAGTACTGAATATATATCTGTAAGAACGGAATATATATGTGAAAGAAGTGAATATATATGTGTAAGAACTGAATATATATGTGTAAGAAAGGAATATATATGTGTAAGAACGGAATAAATATGTGTAAGAACGGAATATATATGTGTAAGAACTGAATATATATGCGTAAGAACTGAATATATATGCGTAAAACTGAATATATATGCGTAAGAACTGAACATATATGTGTAAGAAATGAATATATATGCGTAAGAACTGAATATATATGTGTAAGAACGGAATATATATGTGTAAGAACTGAATATATATTTGTAAGAACTGTATATATATGTGTAAGAACTGAATATATATGCGTAAGAACTGAATATATATGCGTAAGAACTGAATATATATGCGTAAGAACGTTATATATATGTGTAAGAACGGAATATATATGTGTAAGAACGGAATATATATGTGTAAGAACGGTATATATATGTGTATATATGTGTAAGAACGGAATATAAATGTGTAAGAACTGAATATATATGCGTAAGAACTGAATATATATGCGTAAGAACTGAATATATATGCGTAAGAACTGAATATATATGCGTAAGAACGGTATATATATGCGTAAGAACTGAATATATATGCGTAAGAACGCAATATATATGCGTAAGAACTGAATATATATGTGTAAGAACGGAATATATATGTGTATATATGTGTAAGAACGGAATATATATGTGTAAGAACTGAATATATATGCGTAAGAACTGAATATATATGCGTAAGAACTGAATATATATGCGTAAGAACTGAATTTATATGCGTAAGAACGGAATATATATGCGTAAGAACTGAATATATATGCGTAAGAACGCAATATATATGCGTAAGAACTGAATATATATGCTTAAGAACGGAATATATATGTGTAAGAACGCAATATATATGTGTAAGAACGGAATATATATGTGTATATATGTGTAAGAACGGAATATATATGTGTAAGAACTGAATATATATGTGGAAGAAGTGAATATATATGTGTAAGAACTGAATATATATGTATAAGAACGGAATATATATGTGTAAGAACGAAGTATATATGTGTAAGAACGAAATAGGTACGTGTAAGAACGGAATATATATGTGTAAGAACTGAACATATATGTGTAAGTAATGAATATATATGCGTAAGAACTGAATATATATGCGTAAGAACTGAATATATATGCGTAAGAACTGAATATATATCTGTAAGAACTGAATATATATGTCTAAGAACTGAATATATATGCGTAAGAACTGAATATTATATGCCTAAGAACGGAATATATATGTGTAAGAACGGAATATGTACGTGTAAGAACGGATTATATATTTGTAAGAACGGAATATATATGTGTAAAAACTGAATATATATGTGTAAGAACGGAATATATGTGTAAGAACGGAATAAATATGTGTAAGAACGGAATATATATGTGTAAGAACTGAATATGTATGTGTAAGAACTGAATATATGTGTAAGAATTGAATATATATGTTTAAGAACTGAATATATATGTGTAAGAACTGAATATATATGTCTAAGAACGGAATATATGTGTGTAAGAACGGAATAATATGTGTAAGAACGGAATATGTACGTGTAAGAACGGAATATATATGTGTAAGAACGGAATATATATGTGTAAGAACTGAATATATATGAGTAAGAACTGAATATATATGCGAAAGAACGGAATATATATGTGTAAGAACGGAATATATATGTGTAAGAACGGAATATATATGTGTATATATGTGTAAGAACGGAATATATAGGTGTAAGAAATGAATATATATGTGTCATAAGGGAATATATATGTGTTAGAACTGAATATATATGTGGAAGAACAGAATATATATGTGTAAGAACGGAATATATATGTGTAAGAACTGAACATATATGTGTAAGAAATGAATATATGAGTAAGAACTGAATATATATGCGTAAGAACTGAATATATATGCTTAAGAACTGAATATATATCTGTAAGTACTGAATATATATGTGTAAGAACGGAATATATATGTGTAAGAAGTGAATATATATGTGTAAGAACTGAATATATATGTGTAAGAAAGGAATATATATGTGTAAGAACGGAATAAATATGTGTAAGAACGGAATATATATGCGTAAGAACTGAATATATATACGTAAGAACGGAATATATATGTGTAAAAACTGAATATATATTTGTAAGAACTGAATATATATGTGTAAGAACGGAATATATATGTGTAAGAACTGAATATATATTTGTAAGAACTGAATATATATGTGTAAGAACTGAATATATATGCGTAAGAACTGAATATATATGCGTAAGAACTGAATATATATGCGTAAGAACGTTATATATATGTGTAAGAACGGAATATATATGTGTAAGAACGGAATATATATGTGTAAGAACGGAATATATATGTGTATATATGTGTAAGAACGGAATATATATGTGTAAGAACTGAATTATATGCGTAAGAACTGAATATATATGCGTAAGAACTGAATATATATGCGTAAGAACTGAATATATATGCGTAAGAACGGAATATATATGCGTAAGAACTGAATATATATGCGTAAGAACGAAATATATATGCGTAAGAACTGAATATATATGTGTAAGAACGGAATATATATGTGTATATATGTGTAAGAACGGAATATATATGTGTAAGAACTGAATATATATGCGTAAGAACTGAATAGATATGCGTAAGAACTGAATATATATGCGTAAGAACTGATTATTTATGCGTAAGAACGGAATATATATGCGTAAGAACTGAATATATA
>JAWPHD010017834.1:0-42711 GCA_037043455.1 Cyrtodaria siliqua
TGATAGCCCTTAAAATATGTGTTTCACATCAAATTTTGCGTGTAAGCTGTGTTTACAGGTCTATATCTCTTACATTTCTTGTCCTAGCTGAACTAAATTTTGGAATTGGTTTCCTTTATAGTATGTTGTAAAGGGTTGGATAAGTAATTTTGTCTCTCTGCAAATTCTGGGCTCCCATGGAACCCAAATTGTGATGGCCCATAAAATGTGCAATAAAGGCGGATCTAGGTTTGCATGTAAGCATGTATATATCTATAATTTTGGTTTGGGATTTGTTATAGCATTATGCATCTTAATACTTCACACCATATTGGGTCATGGCTCCCTCCTCACACCCCCCCCTCCCCCCCACCTCTAGCCCCGCCCCAACTCCCTCCACAACCTTTTTTTTTTTTTTTTTTTACATATTTCTGTGTTGTTTTAGTCAATTCTTACAAATATATGTTGCAACCTTCTCCGCCCCCACCACCCCCCCAAGCCTCTCACCCCATCACCTCCCCCCCCAACCCACCCCGCCCCAGACTTGAAACTTTTTTCTTTTTTTTTACATATTTCTGTGAGCTTTTGTCAATTCTCTACACAAATATGTTGCAACCCTCCCCGTCAACCCCGCCCACTCCCCACCCCCCGCTCTCTCACCCCCATCACCCACCCCACCACGCACCACACTTGATTTTTTGATTTTTTTTTAAAAAATATTTCTGTGTTGTTTCCCACCACGCACCACACTTGATTTTTTTGATTTTTTTTAAAAATATTTCTGTGTTGTTTTAGTCAATTCTTACACATATATGTTGCAACCCTTCCTGCCCCACCACCCCCCCATCACCCCCCCCCCCCCCACACCCCGCACCCCGCCCCAGGCTTGAAACTTTTTTTTTTTTTTTTACATATTTCTGTGTTGCTTTTGTCAGTTCTTACACATATATGTTGCAACCCTCCCCGCCCCCACCACCCTCGCCTCTCACCCCATCACCTCCCCCCCCACCCCACCCCACCCCGCCGCAGACTTGAAACTTTTTTTTTTTTTTTACATATTTCTGTGAGCTTTTGTCAATTCTTACACAAATATGTTGCAACCCTCCCCGTGAACCCCCACCCCCCACCCCCGCCTCTCACCCAATCACCCCACCCACCACTTGATTTTTTTATTTTTATTTTTAAATATTTCTGTGTTGTTTTAGTCAATTCTTACACATATATGTTGCAACCCTCTCTGCCCCCACCCACCCCACCCCCCTGCCCCTCACCCCATCACCCCCCACCCGCACCCCGCCCCAGACTTGAAACTTTTTTTTTTTTACATATTTCTGTGTTGTTTTAGTCAATTCTTACAGACATATGTTGCCCCCCCCCCCATCACCCCACCCACCACGCCCCACACTTGAATATATTTTTTTTTTTACATATTTCTTTGTTGTTTTAGTGAATTCTTACACACATATGTTGCCACCCCCCGCCCAAACCCCCAACGCACTCCCGCCTCTCACCCCATCATCCCAACTTTTTTTTTTTACATGATTCTTTGTTGTTTTAGTCAATTTTTACACATATATGTTGCCCCATCCAGCCTCCCCCCCCCCCCACTCACCACCCCCGCTCCCCCCACCCAACCCCCACTTGAAAATCTAATTTTGTTGTTGTTTTTTTACATATTTCTGTGTTGTCATTTTTTACACATATATGTTGCAATCTTCCCATCCCCCAACCCCCACCCCGCTTCTCCCCCCCACCCCCCCTACCCCACTTGAAACTTTTTTCTTTTTTTTTACATATTTTTGTTGTTGTTTTAGTCAATTCTTACACATATATTTTGCCCCCTCCCCCCGCCCCTTACCCACTCCCGCCTCTCGGCCCGCTCTCCCCCACACCCCACCCCACTTGAAACTTTTTTTTTTGACATATTTCTGTGTTGTTTTAGTCAATTTTTACACATATATGTTGCCCCATCCACCCCCCCCACTCCCCACCCCCGCTACCCCCTGCCAATCCCCACTTGAAAATCTATTTTTTTTTTGTTTTTTTTTGCATATTTCTGTGTTGTTTTAGACATTTCTTACACATATATGTTGCAAACTTCCCATCCCCCAACCCCCACCCCGCCTCTCCCCCCCACTTGAACTTTTTTATTTTTTTTTACATATTTTTTTTGTTGTTTTAGTCAATTCTTACACATATATGTTGCCCCCTCATTGCCCCTTAACCCCACCTAGACCCCTCTCTCCCCCCCTCACTCACCCCTCACTCACCCCCCCACCCCCCGCTCCCACCACCACACCCCCACTTGAAACTTTGTTTTTACATATTTTCTGTGTTGCTTTTGTCAATTCTTACACATATATGTTGCCCCCTCCCCGCCCCCCACCACCCCCGCCCACCACCCCGCCCCACTTGATATTTTTTTTTTTTTTACATATTTCTTTGTTGTTTTAGTCAATTCTTACACATGTTGCCCTCCCCACCCCACGCCTCTACCCCATCCCCACTCAAACTCGATTTTTTAAAAAAAAAAATCATATTTTTGTGTTGTTTTGGTGAATTATTACATAGCTTCTTACACATATATGTTGCCCTCACCACCCCCACTCCCCCTACCATCAACCCCCGCCTCTCTCCCACCCTCACCCCGCACCCCACTCAAAACTTGATTTATTTATTTATTTATTTTTTATTACATATTTCTGTGTAGTTTTGGTCAATTCTTACACATAGTTATGTTGTGCTCCCAACCCCATCCCACATTGTTGTAGCCTTGTTTTCTGATGGTATATACTAGCTATAAATTTATTATTCTCCGAAAAATCGAATAGTCGAGCTGCGCTGTTCTCCGACAGCTCTTGTTTCTTTTCCAGTATGTTGATAATGAGATAAATTCGCAAACGAGGAGTGTTTCACATTTAAATTATGGTAACATCTGAAAGGTTTCTTGAACATATTATGACATATGACGAAAATATGTGTGTATGTGCCATTTAAGGAACGTCAATGTTAAAGGTCCATGCTGGGCATTTTTTATGTTTAGGTATCTTGTTTATAGTTGGAATGTGGTTGTTTTATATTAGGATTGTATATCTATCGGCTTGATTTGTTTAAATATACACATAAACGTTGAACAACACGCATGTTAAAATGCATTAATCATTATCATACTAACTGTATTTGTTCATTATTAAAAGAAAACAAACTCGGAATGTATGATGAATGTCATTACTAATAACGCTTCAAAGAGTAATTTCCATTAAACCACGACACAGATCGAATAAACCACATGTTTTATTGATTGATTCGTCAGCTAACACAATATGACTTAGAAATGTAGTAAATTTTTGTTTCGCGAATCAATTACCTTATATTAGCAGAGTTGCGATTTGTTTTTATCTTTATTGTTTTCCTGGAAAATGTAAAAATAACTTACTGATATTAATAACGCGAGTGGGTTTCCAATTTAATCGTACCATATTAATTTGTTAGAATCCCAAATCCCAAATCAATATCGAATCGAGGACAATGGTGGCTCGTAGCTGTCACACACTGACTTTAATTATCTTTCCACGCACTGTACATAGATATTTGATATAATGGTATATTTCAAAATCCACGTCACTTCATACCTACGTGGTAGTTTAAGTACTATATTTAACTTGGGACATTACGTCGGAGCTAAAAGTAGAACATTAACAAAACATGTTACAAACTGTAGAAATAGAAACTAAAACAAACGCGAAAGTTATCGTATTTCACTGCATATATAAGACGTAGACATAATGTTTTATTTTGAAAGTACTCTAAACTCCCAATTCAAGTAACTTTATTTAAACATTTATGTATCATATGCTTATAATGGTTAGAACTTACCATAAATACAATTACATAACCACGAGAACGTAAAATGTAAATGATGTGTATGTATGTTTGTGTACAATAAACACAAACTGTTCCTCTGTGTTGTCGGTGAGGAGATGGGGTAGTAGTAAAGATAGTAGGGGTACCAGCGCAGTTTCCCCATCGCGGGGAACGAGAAAAACTAATGAAATATGCCAGGGGGGACTCAGGCGTAACTCTCATTCGCACCAAGATCTAAATGTGAACCACGCCTATACCAACACCAACATATTTCATTAGTTTTCTCAAGCACCCCGCGCTGGAAAACTCCGCTGATACCCCTACTATCTATACTACTAATCATTCCGGATTGTCATTTTAGGAGAGCGCAATTTTATTTTAGGAGAGCACAATTTTATTTTATGTCTACTTTCGCCGAATCTACTTCCAGCGAAGTTTTTCAATAACATTTGCAACTCGTTAAGCAAAGTCAGACGGAACCGGGCAGTAGTCTTCATCATCGCTCTGCATAGTTCAAGATATTATTTACTATTTTCAATATCCTTGAATGGAACCCAACTGTTGAAATCCTCATTGTAACCCTTCCATTTAATCAACGCTTGTTTCTTTTTGTAATCACGTCGTATTACTTTTTCAATCCTGAATATTTCTTGCTTTACTTTTGTCATCTCCAATTCATAAAAGCTTCCATCAATGTTTTCGTTGTTTAAATCTTTTATTTAGTATGTCACAGGATTTGTGTTTTGAATTTCATCAACAATAAATATTTCTTCAGTCCAATTTGGCGTATAACCTTTCTCAAACGTTCTTTTATATTTGCTGATTCTAACATTATCACCTATTTTAAACTTTGGCTTAATTTGATTACTTCTCATCTTTCCATACAAGCTGAAATAAACCGTTCCTTTATTTTTGTCATCACTAGCCTCAATCGGTGCCATTTTAATACTCCGATGTTTTGTATTATTATACTTCTCAACCATTTCTCGTAACACGTCTAAATATGTGTTTGTATTGTTTGCTGTAAAATATTTCCACATCCTCTCTTTTAATGTTCTGTTAAATCGTTCAATTACTACAGCTTTTCCGAAATTAAAAGTGTGATACATTTTGATATTATTATCATCAAGAAATTGCTTAAACGTCTTGTTGTAAAATTCCACACCTTGATCAACCCACAACAATTTACACTGTCTTCCTGATTATCTGTTGAAACGCTTTAGTAATTTCTAAACCAGTTTTATTTGGAACGGGTACAACCCAAGCAAATTTACTACATAAATCAATAACAGTAAGCAAGTATTTAGTACCTTTATTATACTTTGAAAACGATTGCATGTCAACCAAGTCAGCAGACCATATTTTATCAATTTCATTAACAATCACACGGCGTTGAGCGAACTTTCTTCGTATAGGCTTATGAAGTTCATCTGCTAACTTGTCAATCCATTTCAACGCCTTTTTTTGTTTTTTGGCTCTCCAAGTCCTAGTTTATATTTTGCACTAATTACAGGCTTGACTAACAAATTCTTAGCAACCTTTTCTCCAATAGTTTTAGACTTACTAGATTTCAAACCAGTAAGCATGTTTTTATCACACATTGATTTATTACTAGGATTTTCATCATAACAAATATCATGATCTTTGCAAACAGCATCTAATTCATTTGAAGGTTCTCCGATATCAATCGGATTACCGGGACCGCAATATTTATAACCAGGAAGTGTTAGCCCTTTTTTGGGTAGCAAAGGGAGCAAAGCTTTATGAATATCAATATTTCCACCTTCTGTGTTTTTAACAAACTTTGTTTTAGTAATACCAAAAGACGCACAAATTGCTCTTAACATTTTTCTACTATTTTTTGCTAAAACATACTTAGGATCAACATTTTCAGTAACCATTTTTTCTTTTATACAGTTACTCATATATAATATGATTAGATTAAACTTCATTTACAAAATATTATTTTATAATGTTTTCATTTTCTGTTGGTTTGTATGGTTTTAATAATTTGTAAAGAATATCGTACACACTGTTTCCTTCTTGCAACTTTTTAGCAAAGTACAAACAGAAATAGCCGCACAGGACACTTGTTTTATCTTGATATTGAATGGTGTTGTATTTTATATCAGGTATGTACGCCAGAACTTCTTTTGGTGGGCTCAGACCAAACGGATCGAAGTAATAATTATCATAGTAACAAGTCCAGTGTGTGCCAGGTCCGATATAATCATCAAGATTAATAATACCACATTCTTGTTTATTTTGTTTTGCCGGTAATTTGTTCTTGCTAAACACTCCCCTGAGTTTTTGTACACCTAACCGCTTAACCCACTTTATTATGTCTAAGTTAGAGATAGGCTCGTTTTTGAAATTTAACTTTTTTTATGAATGGGATACTTCTGTACGGTCTAATTTGCGAGTCTACTTGCAAACCTCTTCCACGATCAACTCTTAGTCCTTTTCCTTTTCTACCCACTTGCAAACCTTTTCCAGTTAAGCCACTAATAAGAGATCCAATCAATGGAATTCCTAGTGATGCAAGCATTCCAAGAAATCCTCCATCTTGTTGTTGCTGCTTTGTCAGTTTAATAGGGCAACAACCTTTAGACTTTATCATCTTGTTTCTTTGTGCAAGTGTTAATTTATGTGATCCGAGAAGTGCTTGCTTTTTGCCACTAGGAATAGTTACCATCCCATTTCCGAATAGTTTACCAATTCCAGTACTTGCTAAGCCACTAAGTGCTACTGTTGCTAGCGGTCCTAATACTTTTGGAACACATTTTGCAACGGTTGGTAATATTGTTTTAGTTAACAAACCAGCTAATGCACCTAAAAAGCCTCCATTCTTAGACTGAGATCTCATTTGCGATTTTGATATATTTATGTCTAATCCCTGCCCGCCAGATTTAGCCTTGTTAATACTGTTAATCTGAGTAGCTGTAAGTAGCAAAGGAAAGTTTCTAGTCAGTTGGTTATTTTTTAACCTGAGCGTTAATTCACTTTTGTTTTCATATGCTTTTGCCAGACTTCGTTTCTGGCCATCTGATAAATTTACTGAATAATTTACGTAAGTCATATATATTATAAGTTAGATTAAACAATAACTAGTTCATTTCCGACAGTATCAATAACTACATCTACTTCATAGAGAACGAGAGCATAAACTTTATAAGGAGCCCCCGGAGGTATATTAAGCTTATATCTCAAACTTAGTTGTTTCGGATCAATACTGACTTCATTTTCCTCGTAACTCAAATCAAAATGTATCATCCCGAAAAGAGTTTTAAAATTACCCACATTGAGTAAAGTTCCAGTGTTTTTATCATTTTGCTTGTAAGAATAATTAATAACATCTCTGAATATTCTTATGATATTAGCATAACTATATTCGGTTTCTGGATAATAAACTCCATTTCCGACTTCCAATCTAGCTGATTGTAAATAGCTATTAGTATTAGCAGCATTTACCTTAAACGTATCCAGAAGATGAGGATTTTGTGTTTGAGAAGAACTTTTGTCTGACCTTTGCAAATACACAAACACATGTTTGGGATTTTTAACACCAGCCGTTATTCTAAATACGGATTCAGTTAGATCAGAACTTCCGCTCTCCTGTATCATTTCACGGAGGTAAGTCCATCTTGTCGATGTCATATGATTTGTCATCACATAACTTAAACAATATGAGTAAAATATCATTCTGGGTATCCACAAAACTAATTTATTAATAACTACTCGACCGTCATCACCACCAGCTTTGAAAATTAGCACATTATCATCTGTCAGTTGCAAGCTGATTTGAACTTGACTAGGAGGAAGCATGTTTGTTTCCAAACCTTCAAAGAAGAAATATTTGTTTAATGGGATTATAGAGTCAACTATTTGATTAGTTATGATTAAAGCATGACGAATCGCACATCCTGAATTATAACCAGCTTGATCATCTTGAGATTCTGCAGCAGCTGTATTATCTAAATAAAAGTATTCATTTGTTCCGGTTGTCTTTACATAATCGTCAGAATTTTCAAGCAAGTTTTTGACATTAACAAATCTGTGAAGATTATTTCCATCGTAAACTGTTTTTCCATTTTGCCATACTTGCATGTGATCTATCAATGAAGCTGCATCGTTCATTAAAGCAATTCTGTCGGCGTCTGCAAAAGCAGCTCCGTCAGAAACTTTGTTTACTTTAAAACTGATTTCAAAATATGCGTTTTACCAATCAAAGTGAGAACTTCTATCATTTATTGTAAATTGATAACCACTTTTCATTTGTCTGGTATTATTTCCCGGTTGTCTTATTGGGGTATCTAACTGAATAGGTACATATCCATATCTAGTATTATATTGATTACTTCGAAACATCTATATATACTAGTAATTAGATTATTTTTTTATTAATTAATCGATTAATTCTTGCATGAATTCCCCTTCCGGAGAGTAATCTACTAATTTTTGCATTTACATTTTCTTCAGTTTCAGCTACAACTTCTTTTTTGTTATCAGTTTTTGTAATTTCTTTTAAAATTATATCACCTTTTGGTTTAATAACTGAAAATAACTTATCAGCAGCCATTTTTCCTACTTCATCTCCAAGTTTTTTAGAACCACTTTCTAAGATTTGTTTTCCAGCAGTTTCTAATGCTTTCTTGCCTGCTGTTTTTTACAGACTCGCTAAATATCTTTGATCCGACTTTTGAAAAAATGTCAAATATGCCAGCTCCAGTCGATCGATCAACTTGAGTATATGTTCCAGTACTAGTGTCATAAACTTTTTTTAAACGTGTCATAAAACTTATGTTACATTAATTCCTTCAAAACAAAACGAAATGATGTGTGGACACCATTAAGATTTATAATCTTACCAATGTTCCTTTTAGTAATCGTTTACCATTTTCTATTTCTGGTCGAGGTCTTGGATCATCAGCACCTGTATTAAACAAAATAAAATATTCTAGACCAATGTCTGTATGTTTGACAGTATATGTAAGGTCTGCTTCAACTATATAGCGCCCGGGTTTTACAATTGTCATAGCTCTGGGACGTTTACCACCACCGGGATATTCTGTAGCATATTCTCTAGTTTTTACAAATGGATTCGTTACAAAAGTAAACGCCTCGAGAAAACTTTGGTTCTTTCAAGTGGCTTTTGTGTCGGGTACGATACATGATCACGGTAATCTAGAATAATACTTGTTCCGTCTATCGTAGCTTCAAGAATTAAAATTCGACTTAAATAGTCTACTTTTACTTTCAAACCATCAATTATACCAATAATTGCTGTATGACGACTATCAGACTTTTGATTAAACTGTTTCAATAAAGCTATTTCACCATCAAAAGCTTTGCTTCTTTCATCCTGAGCAGCTTTCAATTGCTTTGAAACATCATCAATAGCAGTCTCAAGTTTATCATTGTTAACCAGTTTGCTCAGTGCAGTCTCAAGCTTATCAGTGTCAATCAGTTTGTTCAGAGCAGTCTCCAGCGACTTACCGTCAACCATTTTCTTTTTGATGTCTTCAAATTCTTTGTTGATATCAGCAACGTTGGTGTTTATCTGCTCATTTAATTATTTTAATTTGAGTTACTTCGGCAGTAAAAGCAGTTCTCATTTGTTTTGAAGCATCAGCAATAGCAGTTTCAAGTTCATTATTGTCAACCATTAGTGTATTGATTTACCCAATCCGTGTATTAATATTTTGAACACCAGCTCTTATGTGTTCACTTAATTTCTTGTAGTTTTCACTATCTTCCAATCCGTCTTTTTCTTTTCTAGCTCTTTCAAAGCATCACCCAGAAGTTTTATTTCATCTTTCAAACCGTTTTGAATTTCAATCATTTTCTCACGGTTTGCTTGTAACTTTGTTTGTATCAGACTTAGTTTATCTTCAACACCTGTTGTCAGAGTTTTTATCATGTCTGGAATTTTATCAATATTATAATCACGTATGATTTTTGTTACTCTTCTTACAGTAAATTGCTTTGTTGCTGCATCATCTGCTTTTACTGGATTACCAACATTGGTAATTTTATTATTATCCATGTTGAGATCATTTCTCAAAACATTTTCCTGGTTTCTACCCTTGTAAAGATAATTAACCAAATGTTTTTGTTTTACATACTCAGACAGCACAATACACAATTTGTAATATTAACACTGCCAGTAGTAACTTCCTCGCCAAGATCATTAAAAAGCCCCATATTATATAATATATGATTAGATTAAATTTCACCAGTGAAGTTTCTCCTGACTAACTTCCTCGGTCGGTCCAGATACGGAAAGTCGTACTGCTTGTCAGTCGCTTTTCTGTACTGCTCTTTGCTGACATCTTGTTCTTTGGAAAGCATACCAAGCTCGCGATTAACAGGAGTTGCAAAGACGATGTAATGAGAACAGTTCAAACGAATGTCTTTGGGAGTTTTGTAATAAGATTGAGATAACTAAATCACACAACAATTTTTGTGTCTTCCCTTGATGAAATAATTAATAATATCGTTTTGATTGCGTTCACAAACATAATCGTCGAAAATGATTATCTTTTGAGTATCTGAATCTAAAGTATCCACAGGGATAACTTCATCATTTGAACACTCCAGTATATCTTCGACTGGGATTTTATTCTTTTTTGCTATCTTTTCAAGTTTTTACGACAAAACCTGATACTTAGACTGCTCCAAGTTTTTAGCAAACAAATACATCTTGTCGTAGTAAACTAAAGGTTTCAGCAACATGTGAACTAATGTGTTTGTCTTACCAGATCCTGAATTACCGCATATAAGCATTCTAAAACAACAGTCTGGCATTAAATTCCATAGTTGTTTAAAATTACCGTTTTCTGTTTTCATATCATAGTTTGGAATTTCCATTATAATAATGCTTGGATAATACTCGTCTTAACTTATTTTAATTTATCTTATTTTAATCTAACTTATATTATTACATGTCTTTGTTAAAATGGAAAGAATTAGCAGATAAAATGCGAAAATCGAGTGAGCTTGTTAAAGAATTCGAGAATAAAGTTATCCGAAAAAGACTAGAAAAGGAGCTAGTCGTGATTTATACGCAGAAGTATTCAAACCTGTAACTAGCGAAATAACAGAGCAAACAAGGCGGCTGGCTGAACATTTGATTACCCTTCCGGAAATACGTCAACAGTTGGCTCTTCTTCCCGAGGCAATACGTCCACAATTACTTGCCCCGCCTGATCGCGGAGCTATAGCACCGCCTGATCGCGGAGCTATAGCACCACCACCGCCGCCGCCACCACCGCCGTCAACGCCACACGTTAAAAAACCAGCTGTCAAGAAAACCGCAGATCCTAAAGACCAAGCACCGGCAGTTGATTTCATGGAGGAGCTAAGGCAGTCAATACACTCTAGACCAAAATTAAGAAGTGCGTCAGACAGAGTGCTAAGGTCAAAAGCTGCCGAACCCAGGACAGACCTGTTTGCAGGATTAATTTTTTTTTTGCATCATTTGATCCCGAGGAAGAAAAAATATTGAAAGAGATGGAAGAAGATAAAGAATGGGAAGATGAGGAATCCAAACCGGTGTATAATATTAACTTGGATGCTGGTATGGATGAAAAAGTACTTCACGAGCATGGCTTGTTAATGCCAACTGAAATACCAGGTATTATGAAAGGAGAAGCAGAATATGATAGATATATTGAACATGCTGAAGAGGCATATAAGAAAATATCCCGCGAGATAAATGGTCTAAGGACACAAATAAACAACCTCAGCGAAGAAAAACTCCAAGAGAGGTATGATAATGCGAAATCCGGTGCACATAAACGCGAAATGGTAATATTACTACAGAGCTCCGCGCACCGCAGGCAAAAAAAGGCTCCGCTTATGAGAGACTATGATAAAAAAGCAGATGAGGCAAATGCTCTGAAATTTTACATAAAAAGATTACCTGAGCGAATTCGGGTAGCTAGTGAAACTGTACAAAAGACTGGCAAAGGGATGCAACAAAAAAGAAATTCCTACAAAGTCCACAAAGATGGCCACTATGGAGTGTTACAAATTGATTTACCCAAGCTTGTTGATCATCACAAACTTATTACTAAACTAGGAGAAGCAGTTGTGCTAAACCTAAAAGTAGATGATGATTTTATAGACTTTTATTTTTACACCTTTATCAGTATTTATTGATAACAAAGCGTTACAATAATAAAAAAAAACGTATTCAAAGCTGTCTCAGAATGCTTTCAAGGAACTAACAAAATTATCTGGTTTGCCAATTCATAAAGGTTCTTCAAAGTTTAAAAAGATTTTAGGAGGTTGTGTTGAATATTACAATAGTCCCAAAGATTTGATGGATGATCTAGAGTTAGTATGTGGGAGTATCAATTCAGGAAATAATAGTCCACAGCTAATAAATAAAGGTATTGGCATAATCTATGAGTTATTAAAAATAGGTAAAATATCATCCAAAGAAAAGAAATATAAAAAGATCGGACAGGGAAAGTAGCATTCAAGGAGGACAGTAAACCACAAATAACAGAAACAAACACGCAAACAGACAAACAAGAAGACAAAAGCAATAAAAAATGCAAACGACATCACAAACACAAAAGGGTTGACAATAGGGCTACCGCCTTGGAATGATAAATAGTTTTCTTTCGGTTGTAATTGCAACCTCGATAAGATTGTAACCGTTGTGAGTGCCGCAATTAAGACAAATGCGTTCGTTATCGAAAACTTCACAAGTATCATTACAATTCACACATGCGTAAGTACACTTGTAACACAGCTTGGCCCTGGTACAATATTTACAAAGCTTCTTTTTATTAGTTGCGTACAATAAGATGCAATCTATGCACACCCCAGGAGGATCAATAATATCTAAAACTCTTTCACAATATTTGCAATTCATTATATTATAGTATATAATTATATATTTAAATATAGGCTTAAAGAAATATTATCTCATGTAATTATATAAATGGAACGTATAGAAAAGAAAATCAAAAACTGTAAGAAAGATCAAACGGAACATGCAAAAACTATTGATTTTGAAGATATGAGTAATTATGACAAAGAGTTAATTTTTTCAAACTTTCAAGATTTGACAGAAAGAATCATAACAATGGTAAAACAACAAAAACTGTCATGGAAAATAAAAAAAGGAGATATAAACAAACTACTTGCTTTTTGTAAAAAACAAATTTCAGAGGCAACCAGTTGCCAACCAAAATTATACGAAGTTTCTTTTATTGCTCACTTTGATGTTTTACTTAAGCAAGGAATTGAAATTATTATGTATGGTTGATTAAAATCATATAATCTTTAATATATGAGTATTTACAGTTATGCGGAAGAGGAAAGAAAGCAATTTGAAGAGGAACAAAAGGTTTATGAGAAAGTAGCTGCTTACAAGCAGGCTCTTTTAACCAAGACAAATGAACTTATCAAAGAGTTTGAGACAGTTCACATGCAACGATTGTCAGAAGATATTGCAGCTTTTACCGCTAGATATAAAGTTTATGCTCTGGTTCTCTATGAAGTAGATGTTGTTATTGATACTGTTGGAAATGAACTAGTTATTGTTTAATCTAACTTATAATATATATGACTTACGTAAATTATTCAGTAAATTTAACAGATGGGCAGAAACAAAGTTTAGCAAAGGCTTATGAAAACAAGAGTAAATTAACACTCAGGTTAAAAAATAACCAACTAACTGGAAATTTCCCCTTGTCGCTGACAGTTACCCAGATTAACAATATTAACAAAGCTAAATCTGATGGGCGGGGATCAGATAGAAGTATATCAAGATCACAAATGAGGTCTCAGTCTAAGAATGGAGGCTTTTTAGGCGCATTAGCTGGTTTGTTAACTAAAACAATATTACCAACAGTTGCTAGATTTGCTCCAAAGATATTAGGACTTTTAGCAACAGGGGCACTTAGTGGTCTAGCAAGTACTGGAATTGGCAAAATATTTGGAAATGGAATGGTAACTGTTCCTGATGATAAAAAAAACACTTTTAAAATCAAATAAATTAACAGCTGCACAAAAAAGCAAAATAGCAAAGTCAAAAGGTTGCTGCACTATTAAACTAACAAACAAACAACTGCAAGACGTACTAGTACGGCAAGTGCTTCTAGTAATAAAATGGCAACTGTTCCTAAAATGGCAACTGTTCCCAGTAGTAACAAACAGCAAGACGTAACAGCAACTGTTCCTAGTGATAAAAAACAAACACTTCTCGTATCAAATAAATTAACAGCTGCACAAAAAATAAAATAGCAAAGTCAAAAGGTTCCTGCCCTGTTAAACTAACTAAAAAACAACAGCAGGACGGAGGATTTCTAGGGCTTCTTGCATCATTAGGATTTCCGTTGATCGAATCTCTTATTAACGGCTTAACTGGAAAAGGTTTGCAAGTAGATAGAAGAGGACAAGGGTTAAGAGTTGATCGTGAAAATGGTTAACAAGTAGACTCACAAATTAGGCCATACAGAAGTATCCCATTTGTAAAAAAAAAAAAAAAAAATTAAAAATGAACCTATCTCTAACTTAGATATAATGAAATGGGTTAAGCAGCTAGGTATACAAAAATTCAGGGGAGTGTTTAGCAAGAATAAATTACCAACAAAACAAAATAAACAAGAATGCGGTATTATTAATCTTGATGATCATATTGGACCTGGCACACACTGGACTTGTTACTATGATAATTATTACTTCGATCCGTTTGGTTTGAGTCCGCCAAAAGAAGTTTTAACTTATATACCTGATATAAAATACAACACCATTCAATATCAAGATAAAACAAGTGTCCTGTGCGAATATTTATGTTTGTACTTTATCAAAAAGGTTGCAAGAAAGGAAGTAATACGTACGATATTGTTTATAAATTATTAAAGCCTTACAAACCAGTAAAAAATGAAAACATTATAAAATCATATTTTGTAAACGAAGTTTAATCTAATCATATTATATATGAGTTACTGTATACAAGAAAAAAAGGTTACTGAAAATATTGATCCTCAGTATGTGTTAGCCAAAAATGGTAGAAAAATGTTAAGAGCAACTTGTGCGTCTTGTGGTATTACTAAAACAAAGTTTGTTAAAAATACAGAAGGTGGTAATATTGATATTCATAAAGCTATGCTTCCTCTGTTACCTAAAAAGGGATTAACACTTCCTGGTTATAAATATTGCGGTCCTGGTAATCCACTTGATAGCGGAGAGCCGGTAAATGAATAATATGCTGTTTGTAAAGATCATGATTATTGTTTTAAAAAAAAGTAAGTCTAAAACTATTGGAGAAAAGATCGCTAAGAAATTGATAGTAAAACCAGTTATTAGTACAAAATATAAACTTGGTCTTGGGGACTCAAAAAACTAGAAAAGGCGTGGAAATGGACTGACAAGTTAGCAGATGAACTTCATAAACCTATACGAAGAAAGTTCACTCAACGTCGTGTGATTGTTAATGAAATTGATAAAATATGGTCTGCTGACTTAGTTGACATGCAATCGTTTTCAAAGTATAATAAAGGTATTAGATACTTGCTTACTGTTATTGATTTATTTAGTAAATTTGCTTGGGTTATTCCAGTTCCAAATAAAACTGGTTTAGAAATTAACAAAGCATTCCAACAAATAATCGGTACAGGAAGACAATGTAAATTGCTGTGGGTTGACCAGGATGTGGAGTTTTATAACAAGACCTTTAAGCAATTTCTTAGTGACAATAATATCGAAATGTATCACACTTTTAATTTTGGGAAAGCTGTAGTAATGAACGATTTAACCGGACATTAAAAGAAAAGATGTGGAAATATTTCACAGCAAACAATACAAACTCATATTTAGACGTGTTACAAGAAATGGTTGACAAGTATAATAACACAAAACATCGGAGTATTAAAATGACGCCGATTGAGGCTAGTGATGAGAAAAATAAAGGAACGGTGTATTTCAACTTATATGGAAAGATGAGAAGTAATCAAATTAAGCCAAAGTTTAAAATAGGGGATAATGTTAGAATTAGTAAATACAAAAGAACGTTTGAGAAAGGTTATACCCCAAATAGACCGAAGAAATATTTGTTGTTGATAAAATTCAAAACACAAATCCTGTGACATACAAAATAAAAGATTGAAACAATCAAAAGATTGATGGCAGCTTTCATGAATTAGAGATGATAAAAGCAAAGCAAGAAATATTCAGGATTGAAAAAGTAATACGACGTGATTATAAAAAGAAATTAGCACTAATAAAATGGGCTGGTTATGATTATAGCTTTAACAGTTGGGTATCATTAAAGACATTCAAAGCATTAAAACGTAATTGTACAAAACTTCAAGGGCCTTTAAAGCATGTGCTGTGTATTTAGTGTACTAAACTGTAGAGTGTTAATCGATATCGATATAAAGTTTAAATCTTAAAGCGCTTGAAACGTCGCTTTGTATCAACCAATCGATAAAGGTTCGACCTACCTTTTAACACCGTTTTACAGGTATATAAGGCAGTGAATGATGCAGTCTAGTATCATTCCTAACACGGTGACATACCCTTCTTGGGAATAGAGACCTTAAAGAGTGAAAGTTGGAAGCGATACTTTGTATTACGCTTATAACAAGAACGTTAATATTATAAACGGTCAGGTGACATAGCAAACGTTTATTTTATAAACGGTCACGTGACATTGTAACCTAAGGGGGAAATGAAATGCTAAGGCAACCCCGGAGCGAAATGAATTGTAAACGGTCGTGTAATATGGTCTATAAATAAACGTTCATATTATAAACGGTCACGTGACACGGTAACCTGAAGTGGAAATGAAATGCTAAGGCAACCTCGGAGCGAAATGAATTGTAAACGGTCGTGTAATATGGTCTATAAATAAACGTTCATATTATAAACGGTCACGTGTCACGGTAACCTGAAGTGGAAATGAAATGCTAAGGCGACCTAGGAGCGAAATGAATTATAAACGGTCGTGTAATATGGTTTATAACTAAACGTTCATATCATAAACGGTAATGTGACACGGTAACCTAAAGTGGAAATGAAATGCTAAGGCAACCTCGGAGCGAAATGAATTGTAAACGGTCGTGTAATATGATCTATAAATAAACGTTCATATTATAAACGGTCAGGCGACACGGTAACCTGAAGTGGAAATGAAATGCTAAGGCAACCTCGGAGCAAGAGTTATTTCCCTTGAAAAAAGAGAGTTATCTCCCTTAAAAAAGGAGAGTTATTTCCCTTGAAAAAATAGTTATTTCCCTTAAAAAAAGTTATTTCCCTTGAAAAAAAAGAGTTATTTCCCTTGAAAATTAGAATAACCTCCCCTGAAAGATCCCGGATTGATTAGTAGTATAGATACTGAAAGTAGCATGCGAGTTTCCCTGAGCGGGATGCTTGAGAAAACTGTTGAAATATGTTGGGATGTTGATTTAGGCGTAACTTACATTCATGAGAGTTACGCCTGAGTCCCCCCTGGCATATTTCACTAGTTATTCTCGTTCACTAGTTATTCTCGAAACTGGCCTGGTACTCTCAGTATCTATACTACTCTCACGTTTACAACATTCGTGTAAACACCTTATCTACACAGATGCGTGTGTATTTATTTTGTAATGCTTTTGTTAACTCAATATTTAGTTATCAGCATGATAAGAGGCGCAGTAAACTATACATTTACTTAAATGAACTAGACATTTCGGAGGACTAAGTATTGTTGAGGATTTTAATAAATAGTGTAAGTATTATTATGTTGTACTTGTTATGAACTGGTTGCTATTGTTTTTTTGGTATACACAGACTTTATCAGAATTTTATAACGATAACTATCAACTGAAAACATGCAGAGTTATTTCCCTTGAAAATTAGAATAACCTCCCCTGAAAGATCCCGGATTGATTAGTAGTATAGATACTGAAAGTAGCAGGCGAGTTTCCCTGAGCGGGGTGCTTGCGAAAACTGTTGAAATATGTTGGGATGTTGATTTAGGCGTAACTTACATTCATGAGAGTTACGCCTGAGTCCCCACTGGCATATTTCACTAGTTATTCTCGTTCTCCGCGAGGGGAAACTGGCCTGGTACTCTCAGTATCTATACTACTCTCACGTTTACAACATTCGTGTAAACACCTTATCTACACAGATGCGTGTGTATTTATTTTGTAATGCTTTTGTTAACTCAATATTTAGTTATAAGCATGATAAGAGGTGCAGTAAACTATACATTTACTTAAATGAACTAGACATTTCGGAGGACTAAGTATTGTTGAGGATTTTAATAAATAGTGTAATTATTATTATGTTGTACTTGTAATGAACTGGTTGCTATTGTTTTTTTTGGTATACACAGACTTTATCAGAATTTTATAACGATAACTATCAACTGAAAACATGCAGAGTTATTTCCCTTGAAAATTAGAATAACCTCCCTGAAAGATCCCGGATTGATTAGTAGTATAGATACTGAAAGTAGCAGGCGAGTTTTCCTGAGCGGGGTGCTTGAGAAAACTGTTGAAATATGTTGGGATGTTGATTTTAGGCGTAACTTACATTCATGAGAGTTACGCCTGAGTCCCCACTGGCATATTTCACTAGTTATTCTCGTTCTCCGCGAGGGGAAACTGGTCTGGTACTCTCAGTATCTATACTACTCTCACGTTTACAACATTCGTGTAAACACCTTATCTACACAGATGCGTGTGTATTTATTTTGTAATGCTTTTGTTTACTCAATATTTAGTTATCAGCATGATAAGAGAGGCAGTAAACTAAACATTTACTTAAATGAACTAGACATTTCGGAGGACTAAGTATTGTTGAGGAGTTTAATAAATAGTGTAAGTATTATTATGTTGTACTTGTTATGAACTGGTTGCTATTGTTTTTTTGGTATACACAGACTTAATCAGAATTTTATAACGATAACTATCAACTGAAAACATGCATAGATCAAATATAATCTACATACCAAAATCTTACAATTTGTGTAAAGCAGCTGGAATTACATCAAAACAAAACTAAACTTCTATTATAAAAAAAATCCGATTTCTCTTTCAATATTTTTTCTTTCTGTTGTTATCGATCTTTGTTACATTCTACATGTATTCGTTTTTAATGGATTTTTTTCCCATTATTACTTTAATTAAACTGGTAAATAATTTAAGGATGTTAGTTTGGAAAGTACGAGTGCTGCGAGTTTTTTACATTGATATGTAAAGCTTTTTTTGGCATGTTTTATATGCAAAATTATAAAAAAAACGGGTAGGTCATCGCATTTTTTTTACTAGGCGTCTTAGAAGAAGAAACATGTTTCTAACTCCAAACTTTCACTGAAAAGAAAAAATATAGAATCAATGAACATTTTCATAATTATTGTCTTCATCACCCTTTCTGTTGTTTTTTGTCTCTTTCATTGTACTTTCAAGTCCTTGTTTGCAGTACATTGAGGACCTACGATGCCTTTGCGCTCGGACGCTGTGGTTTCTATAGGACCCTATATCTCCTTTTTTCATAACATTACATTTACTGAAAAAACAACGATTACGTTTTAGTTACATATATATACATATCGTTCAAAATATACAAATCAATTGTAATCCTCATTTGTCTTTTTACTTAAGCAAAATAATATGGACCGTACCCCACCCAATGTTTTAAAGAAATTTGTTTTTGACTAAAACGATAACTGAAGACCTTATAAAACAACTAATAAAATATATAGGTAATCAGACTTCTATATTTCACTACCAATTATGAACAGTCTCAATCAAACGGTCCGAGTCTGCAATATTTCGTATGTGTCGTTTTCGGCCGTTTCCAAAGGTCCATTATCATACTCTTTCTAATGATTTTTTATTAAACTTCTTTAAATTACACACATTTTCGAGTTATTTTGAACTTTCGCTGTAAAATACTGTGCACACAAGTTTAGCATAGATATTGAATTGAATGGTGTTTTAAGGCGCACCAACACATGAATTGAATGTTGTTTAGCGGCTCATCAACACAGTATAGGTTATTTAGAGCCGCCCCAGAGAGAGGTGAAGGATACATTGGAATCCGGGAACGTGCCCTACTCTTATTATCGAATAGATTCGTATGGTTCTTTAACGTGCTCGGAGAATGGACCGATACACGGGACCGCCCGATTTACGTCCCCAGACGGACGGGGCTAAGGGAAAGTGTCTTGCCAAGAACACACTGACGGAACTCAGTGGCACCACGGAGGATTGAACCCTGGGCCTCCGGTTACAAATACGCCACGCTACCGACTGCGCCACGCACCAACACATGACAATGTTATATGGCGCCTAACAGGCATGAACATGCCAGCTCATCGTCCATGTACATCGAGAGAAAATATGGAAAATGGGCCTAGAACCTTCTCACCCTGAACTGCAGAGTTGCTGCAAATAGAGATTGAATAGAGATTGATTATAAAATTAGCTCAGTATCTACTTTTATATATGTATTCCGCTATTTAAAAACAAAAATCTTATTTTCCTATAGCAAAAGCATAAATTCTACACAGAACTTTCCGCGCTTGCAATCAGTACTGTTATTCATTCGATCTTTGGAGATCGCTGAGCCCGATACTTATATTTAGTTATCGGTGGT
This sequence comes from Cyrtodaria siliqua, assembly GCA_037043455.1. Classification (NCBI taxonomy): domain Eukaryota; kingdom Metazoa; phylum Mollusca; class Bivalvia; order Adapedonta; family Hiatellidae; genus Cyrtodaria; species Cyrtodaria siliqua. Next base: position 20,455 of record JAWPHD010017834.1, read on the forward strand.
ACATTTTCAATTTCTTTTGTTTTCTTACTTAATTTTTGATTCGGTGGTTCCACTTCTCCGGCCGATAAAAAGCTCTGGGTATTTTTTAACCACTTATAGGATATGTTGTCTGCTTTTTAATTTAGTCTTTTGGCTGTTACTTGTGATACGCAGGCTTCATAACCGCTGCTCCCAACTAAATTCCATTATGTTTATTTCGCTCTTCGGGGCATTTAATTTTATTAGATACTGGGACCATACGGTTGGGACTAACTAAGGAATAAATCAATGTCGGTGACTGCATTTACATAAGTTTAATGCAACTTTTAAAATGTGTTAAATAGATATATATACAATTATCAAGAAAAACAAGCGAATACAAAGATGAAAGATGAAAAAGACTGTTCTCATGAACGTATAAGACGTTCGTAGCATTATCATAAATACTGAATGTTGACTATATATGACACTAAAGTGTTGTTGAAGTTACAACAATGTTGATGATCACAAACGTTACAAATAATGATGATCTAACGCGATGTAATTGATGCGCGAGAGTTCATGAATATAATGATCGGTGATTGTCATATCAAAAGCCTTCTATAAGGGTTGATGACGCGATGAATATGATGACGCGATAAATAACCTCCACCGAGGTGTTGGGGTGAAGTTCCTCCAGTGAGGTCTGATGACGGGCCCACCACGTGTCCCGGGGTTTGTTGCTCCTATGAGAACCTGACCATGTTTCCACCGCTCGTTACGTTATGCGTTGATTCCCGGTGAATCAACTAGAGGGCATACACACCTTAAAGGCTTAGCTCCACTCCGGGAGACTTAGGCTGTTAAAATACATACTTTTAGATGTCGGTACATTAACAAAACAATATTATACAATTATCATTATGTAGACTTGGGGATCTTTCATATAGTAATAAGACGACATTCTGTCAATTCGTTCTTTATTAGGAACTAACGTTACATAGTGGTAAACAAATGAAACAATGAAATAGCCATAAGTAATATGCTTACAACGGAAAACTCCGATTGTCATTTCATAATCTCATCATTTCAATACAAATCAAATACTAAAAACAATATTCTTACCAGCACGTAACAACGGCTTGTAAACATAAAAGTATCAGTATATAAATTGTTCAGAGGTAGAACATTTCACTTTAATTTTATTGCCTCTATACAGAGTTTAGTCTCACGACTTTACTCAGACACTGCTTGTATAAGAATTGCGGGAATGATGGAATCCTAGTGCGGGGTTAGTTTTGGAATGGTGCATTCTGGTTATTGTTGCACGTGCAACAATACTAAAACCTGTTATTTACATCTCATCTAACTACATACTCTTACATAAACATGAGTACACAATACACAATACATTTTTTACTTCGACACTGCTTGTAGAAGAATTGCGGGAATGATGGAATCCTAGTGCGGGGTTAGTTTTTGAATGGTGCATTCTGGTTATTGTTGCACGTGCAACAATACTAAAACCTGTTATTTACAACTCACCTAACTACATACTCTTACATAAACATGAGTACACAATACACAATACATTGGACAATACGGGACATTCACAGTACGGCACATTGTACGCCACAAACATACATAAGATGAGTAGGATCAATATTATACATTAAGTTGAATAGCTCTTAATGGCTTAGAATGCTACATTATAGAATAAAAGAGTATGATAATGGACCGTTGGAAACGGCCGAGCTCGACACGTACGAAATATTGCAGTCTCGGTTTGATTGAGACTGTTCATGAGCGGTAGTGAGATATGCTAGCTACCGCTCACGCCCTCTAGCCCCGGGTTGAGCAGAACTCAATATTAAAAAAATCAATAGTACAACATTTTAACCATCTCGAAGATGGCATGCATATGGCGGTGGACATGGAGTATCTTTCTTCCCCATGTCGTACGGCGTATGGTCCTAGTATCTAATAAAGTTAAATGCCCCGAAGAGCGGAATAAACATAATGGAATTTAGTTGGGAGCATCGGTTATTTATATTCCTGGAATTAAGATAAGTAATATATAGAGTATGGTTTCATTGAGTTGGTTCATTATACATCGAGATGAGCGTAGCCCATCGAGGTGTTTAAATTAACCAAGGAGATGAAACCATACTCTATTTGTTTTGTAGCATGTCCATTTCAGCTCTATTACAGTTATTCTAACTGTTATTCTCACTGTTATTTTCACAGTTGTTCTGACAGGTCTTATTTTCAATTAAACGATTTACACCAGTGTCTGAACAAAGAGACTTGTCCGTGACCATGCTACAATGAATACTGAAATAATACATCTGTTACACATTCCCTCTCTTTGTTGAAATATCTCCTGATATTTATGAGATAACTCTTCTCTTGACCTAAAATCTGTAACTAATTATTTGGATACTTATAAATTTAAATAAGCTGTACCTGTAAAATGATAATTACAAGAATATATCAGTATGAACTAAATTTCAGTTTCTTTCGTTTCCCCTGTAAATAGAAAATAATTGTAGGTCAAATTATACAACATTTGTACTCAGATCTAAAAAACGGGAAAATGGATTTCAACTAAGAAAACCTTCACGATAAAAATAAAATATTAAAATCATGGGTATCCTTCAATCGTAGATACTGCGTACTAATCAATCTAAGAGTCTGAAAATGAAGTTTAAAACTATATAAATATTAATCCCGGTCCATATATGAACTGGTAACCAAAATAATAGAGGATACAACCACCATTATGTCTAGGATTAATACTATATCCCTATCGACGGTTCTCTCCAGACAGTAATCTGAAAATACAATAGTAGTACTAAACTCCTCCTTCCTATTTTATTACAAAAATAGGCCTATCAACTACTTGAATTATACACTTCATAAATTCACCACCTAATTAAAGCTCACTGCTCAAACTCTCAAGAATTCAGACTAATTTAAAAACAATCCTGAAATATATATGTATATCAGAACACAAAAATGAGATATAGGGTCCTATAGAAACCACATCGTCCGAACGCAATGGCATCGTAGGTCCGCACTGTACTGCAAACAAGAACTTGAAAATACAATGAAGGAGACAAAAAACAACAGAAAGGGAAGTGAAGACAGGTTTACCGACTTGGAACGGTCAGTAGGCAATAATGCATACTGGTTAGCTTCAATCGATTTTATATGCGCACAATCCTCGCTATTATCCTGTCTTCAGCGCCCAAATAGACAAGACAGTGTAAACAAAACTACATCCCATCAAAAAGATTTCTCTAACAATAAAGTCCACATCCAGAGAAACTAACTAAAGAAACACATACAACAAAATACTAAACATCTCAGGATGTATCCAGAATCGTACTGAACAACCATAGTAGTTGCAGCTAAAGAGAAAACCAATCTAGGGTACGACCAGAAAACTCGAGGGACGAAGGCTCATGCACCCAAGCCCTGTACGCTCATGCACCCAAGCCCTGTACAGCAACTGATTAATCATAGTAAATATGCTGCTCTGTTACACTCTGCGGAAGTACCCATTGGCCATATCTATCTGGCGGGCGTCTTTATCTTGCGGGTCTTGTCGCTAAATTCGGAACTGGAACCTCAATAGGTCTGGATGCCGACGTTTGACTGGTATCAATTGTTTCATTGACCAACATTGGACTGCCTTCGGTCGCTTCAATGACTGGTGTCTGACTGGTTTCCATCGTTTCTTTAATTGATGTTTCACTGGTATCCGTCCTTCCTTTGACCGATGTTTGACTGTTTTTCATCGTTCCTTTGACTGAGGTTTGACTTGTTTCACTCGGTTCGATGACTGACTGGTTGGTTTCATTCGTTTCGATGCCTGGCGAAAAATTCAAAGAAGAAAAAGAAATCATAACAGTTAAATATACACAAAACATTCCCTTTCCAGAAGCACGAAAATTGATTGAAGAAAAATATAAAATCTCAAATCCGACCTCATACGCATCTATTCTCAAAACAAAAGCAACACACACAGAATGCCGGGATGCTAAGAAATATAAAAAGATCGGACAGGGAAAGTAGCATTCAAGGAGGACAGTAAACCACAAAACACAGAAACAAACACGCAAACAGACAAACAAGAAGGCAAAAGCAATAATAAATGCAAACGACATCACAAACACAAAAAGGGTTGACAATAGGGCTACCGCCTTGGAACGGTCAGTGGCAAAGTAGGCCACTGGGGGGTTTAAACCGGTTCTAGGGTGCACCAAACCTCACACTTACCCAACTGTGATCCCATTAAAACAGGACAGTGTAAATAAAGAAATCCCCGCCATGATCTAATCTCTAACCAACAAGGCAGCATCAATAGGCAATATAAGTAAAACACAAATATGCTCGTGTAAATATAATACAAAAAAACAATAGCCTAGAAAGCCAGGATGAAGGTACTCAATGACTTTGCAGAAGCCAGAGGAGTAAGAGAATAAACCATTAAGGGCACGACAAGAAAGATCATGGACAAATATCAAAAGCCACCGTCCCAATGGGCTTTAGGTAGGCGTCATCATAGGGTCCACAGCCTGTCCGGTCATCGTACAATTAAAGAGGAAAGCATAGTGGCGAACTGTAAAAGGGTCCACCACCAAGCATGCAGTACGTTGCAAAATCATAGGGTCATAACCTCTTTTGATAAACTTTTTAACAAGTTTAACAAAGATAGTATGAAAGTGATCATGACCTAGAATCTTACGAAGTTTATAAATCACATCACCATAGAAGTCAGGTTGTGATAGTCCTTGTCGCAGAAGAGTCCTTAAATTACTTTTATATTTGGAAAGAAGATCAGGGTTACGATATAAAATTTTGCAAAGGTTTTACGAAGTTTATGGTAACGGTAACCCTGATTGAGTAACTTTTTAGTTATACAAAGATTACGAATATTAAAGTCCTCAACTCGAGTACAAGCTCTAGAAAAACGAATAAGTTGAGACACATATACCCCATAAGAAGTTGCTCAGGGAACATCCCCATCCAAGTGGGGATAATTAACAATGTCAGAATTAAAATCATCTCTCTTGTCATAGATTTTGCTAATTATTTTACCATTTTCAATCGAGAGATCTAAATCTATTATCAGATATATTAGCTTTGTTAAGCTGAAGTTCTTTAGGATAAATATAATTAACCATAGTTGGAAGTACGCAATACGAACCACAGCCAGAAATTCAAAATACAAAGAATACTTCCTCAGTATCAACTCCAAACAAAAGTCAACAAATACAACTTAACAAACCAAAATTACATCTTTCACCTAATCAAACTTTATCATTTAAATCAAACACAAATTCGACAAGCTCTGGCAATGTCAAGAGCACGTCAAATTCTCAGAATTGGAAAGCGAGTTCTTCTACGACTTTGAAGTCTAGTAGTTCCCCAATCGTGAAGTCTATTTCTTCGGTTGGAAAGCCTAGTGCTGCTCCAACTAAGGTAGTTGGAAAGCCTAGTGCTTCTCCAACTAATGAGCACAGAAAGCCTGGTGCTTCTCCAACTAAGGAGCACAAGGAGCAGCCAAAGGCGTCTAACGGCCCTATTGAGCTGCATAACAAATTTGAACAACTCATGGACATTTCAGATCCAGTAGCTGCATTACCACTTCCATCCTCTCATGAAAAGTTAGTTGCGGTGCCACTTCAGCCGTCTTCTTCCAGGGAGGAGGATATGCAAAAAAATATGAACACTATTGAGAGACAACTTTTACAATGTCTCAATAAACTTCAGACCTGGTCTGATGAAAATGGTTTTAAATTTTCTAAATCTAAAACTAATTGTATGCATTTTTGTCAACAACGTAAACATCATGAAGACCCTCATCTAACACTGGATGGCACACCAATACCAGTAGTGGATGAGACAAAATTCCTTGATCTTATTTTCGACCGTAAATTAACGTTTATACCACACATTAAATACTTGAAGGCCAAGTGCCTTAAAGCTCTTAATTTACTTAAAGTTGTTGCAAACACTAACTGGGGAGAAGATCGTAAAGACCTCTTGCGACTTTACAGATCTCTTATCAGATCCAAGCTGGGCTACGGCTCGATAGTATATGGATCGACTCGCAAGTGGTACTTGCAGATGCTCGATACTATACATAATCAAGGATTACGACTCGCCTTAGGTGCCTTTCGTACATCACCAGCTGAAAGTCTATATGTTGAAGCTAATGAACCGTCACTGTCTCATAGACGGGAGAAATTGGCCCTTCAATACGCCATTAAATTAATGTCTAACCCTTCAAACCCAACTTTCGATAATGTTTTTAATCCAAGTTATGAACCTCTTTTTGATCGAAAACCGAAGGCCATTCGATCATTTGGTCTTCGTATTAAACCAAAATTGAGAGACACTGAAATCGACCTAAATTTAATTGCCAAGTACAAAGTACCACAAATTCCACCGTGGACTTTGGAAACACCAACAATTATTTTCGTTCTTTGTAATAGTAACAAATCCAACACAGACCCTACTGTCTTTAAAAGCAAATTTAATGAAATTAAATCGAAATACAGTAACTTTCAACATATATACACAGATGGTTCTAAAGATGGAGATAAGGTAGCTGCAGCAGCTGTTGTTCACAAACACAGCATAAAGAACCGCCTGCCTGACAAGGCCTCTATCTTTTCAGCTGAACTAAAGGCAATTGAACTTGCCTTAAATTATAGTCAGGAATCTGATGATGACCATTTTGTAATCTTTTCTGATTCCCTTTCATCTCTTCAAGCACTGGGTAATATGAAACATGATAACCCAGTTGTGCTTCAACTTTTAGAAAAGTACAATTCCCTTATAATTGATAATGTTATTATTTTCTGCTGGCTTCCAAGCCATGTAGGAATACGTGGTAATGATAGACCTGATGGTGCTGCTAAGGCAGCATTATATCTACATATATATAATAACAAATTACCTTATACTGATTTTAAAAGTTGTATTAACACATATATTCGTAACTCTTGGCAGGCCGCTTGGCATTTGTCAGTTAACAATAAACTCGATTCAATTAAACCGCTACGCGGAGAATGGCGTTCTTCTAGCAGACCCATTCGTCGGGAGGAAGTTGTCCTAGCCCGGTGCAGAATAGGGCATACACGTTATACTCATTCATATTTATTACAAGATGAGCAATTACCAGAATGTATACCCTGCTTTGCAACGTTAACGGTCAAACACATATTACTGGAATGTGTAGACTTTGATCCTATGCGTCAAAGGTACTACAATGTTAATACTATGACCGAGTTATTTAATACTATAGATTTTAGTCTAGTTTTAGATTTCCTGAAGGAAGTCAGACTATATAAATCATTATAATATGTTCTTCTATATATTTACTTTTTTTTGTATGCCCGTTTTCGGGCGTTTGTTGTTTTACATATATTATTTTTATTTCTACCATATCATCCCTTATATTTTAATATTTTTATCTTTATATGTTTGCATTTATTTTTAATTAATCCTTCATTTCATCATCATTCATCAGTTTTTGCGCACAATATGACCTATTTAAGTGTCGACGTGCCGTAAAACACCATTCCTTCATTCATTCATTCATTCGATGCCTGGCGAAATAACTGTGAGTCGTGACTTCTATTCTGGACATCAGGACTCAGTCTCGCGACTGGGCTACAAAATGAAAAGAATGACTGATGTCAGCCGTACGGTTTGTGGGATCGATCTGAGCTCAGACTCCTGGGCGTTCTATCGTAGATCTACTCAACTGTGCTGAGTGCCGAGATGGGCTGTGACTATAGCTATGTTGAATCGCTGTGGGGTTACTTTTGTCACCACCATACGATCGATCAGGCAATTCACTGCGAGTTGATTCTCGTCTTCTGCTGGTTCCTATTTTCGTTGAAGCTCTTCACTGCGGTAAGATGTAAACTTCGCTACTGGAATTTGTCAAACTGGAATCTGACTATGACTCCGCATCATGGATCGCAGACCTAACAGCTCTCCTCGTCTTAACCTTGCGGCTAGGGGTTTCTGTTGGTTTTACATCCTCAGTCACTGGAATCGACACAAATGGGAGCAGCAAGTTCCTGTGAAGCGTTCTTATGGGACCTTTGCGAGTCTCTAGTTGAACCCGAAACACATGTTCGCCTTCGTTTGGGATTTCAATCACCATGTAAGGATCTTTCTCCCACTTGTCGGCTGGTTTCTGCTTTCCTTGGAGGTGTACTTTGCGCACAAGTACCACGTCTCCAACTTCCAGCTTGTTTTCCACCACACGCTTGTCGTAATATCTCTTGTTATCTTCTGCCCTCTTCTTTGCAGCATCACCGGCTACCTTATAGGCATATTGCATCCTATCTCTGTGGAGATGTATGTAACTGGTGACTTGTATTGATCATTTCCTGTTCCTGTACCTAGGTACGCATCGATTGATAACGTCGGATGCCAACCAAACATCAGGAAGTGAGGTGAAAATGCAGTGGCTTCATTTCTTGTGGAGTTATATAGGTTTAAATCAACATTTAAATCATGCCGTGGAATGTGTAGACTTTGATCCTATGCGTCAAAGGTACTACAATGTTAATACTATGAAAGAGTTATTTGATACTGTAGATTTTAGTATTGTTTTAAATTTCCTAAAAGAGATCAGACTATATAAATCATTATAATGTGTTTTTATATATATTTACTTGTTTATATACCCGTTGACGGGCATTCGTTGATTTACATACATAGTTTATATTACACCTTATCATCCCTTATTTTTTAATAGTTTTATCTTTATATATTTACATTAATTTTTAATTAATACTTCATTTCTTCATTTTTCTTCACTTTTTGCGCACAATATGACCTATTTATGTGTCGACGTGCCGTAAAACACCATTCATTCATTCATTCATTCTAGTACATCAGATGCATGTGTGTGTAAATATCACACAGTTTTGCCAACACTTGAAATGTCATTATCTTATACTAATATTACAATAAATCACTCTCATCCGTCCATAAAATGTATAACAATACAAAAGTTATACATATAATCATATTTGAAGAACCAACACCACTCTCAAGGTTTCAATACAATCAAATGTTGGTGAAAATCTCAACCACAAAAATCTATTTTCGTTTTCGCAAAAGGTAAACACCCGCGAAAATATATTACACTAGCGTTTGGACGCTTATACATGTGATATCTATCTAATCTATAATTATTATCAAAAACTGATACCGCTGTCACTGGCATAAATATAATTGAATCCTATCGACAATAACCCTACTAAAACTAGAGGGTAAAATATGTAATAGGCCTGTACTGTGTTTTATCACTCTACACGGACATATAAACCAGCGTGTACGATTATTTACCTGATAAACTGCCCGACAAAATTTACTATTGTGTAACCTTGTACGCGCGTCTTTACACGTTATGCAAAACATTATATATATAACAACCATTAAGTTGAATAGCTCTTAATGGCTTAGAATGCTACATTATAGAATAACCATTTATATTCCTGGAATAAAGATAATGAATACTGAAAATAATACATCTGTTACAATTACACAAACAAACCATTAATTACCAGAATGTATAACCAGCTTTGCACCGTTAACGGTCAAACACATCTTGTTGGAATGTGTAGACTTTGATCCTATGCGTCAAAGGTACTACAATGTTAATACTATGAAAGAGTTATTTGATAATGTAGATTTAAACTTGTTTTCGATTTCCTAAAAGAAATCAGACTATATAAATCAATATAATGTGTTCTTATATATATTTACTTGTTTATATACCCGTTGGCGGGCATTTGTTAATTTACATATATAGTTTATATTACTACCATATCATCCCTTATTTTTTAATAAATTTATCTTTATATATTTACATTAATCTTTAATTGCTACTTCATTTTTTCATCTTTCGTCGGCTTTTGCGCACAATATGTATGTGTCGACGTGCCGTAAAACACCATTCCTTCATTTTTTAGTAAACCACTCTCTAATTATGATGTATAGCGATGTATACGTATTCTACAACGCCATGTATACGCATCTACATATACAAGTCAATCATCTCACCGTTAACCAATGCACCTAATATACAACTTTATCAATTTAATCTTGTATTACAATTAACGAGTTATACGCCTCGGCATATATACATGTATATCATCTCACCGTTAACTAATGCACTTAATATACAACGTTATCAATTTAATATTGTATTACAATTAATGATCGACTACAATACTTATATCTAATAAAGTTAACTTCAGACTCATATGCTAGATGTATCAAGTTAATGTTTGAGAAACATATAAAAGCTGACCGGATGTCGCAACATCACGAAAATAGCGACGCCCATTGAATACAAATGTACAATATACTTTCATAAAATAGATATACTGACCACATATTGCCTGTGAATTTCACCCTTTCAAACGACTGCTCCAATCAAAGCAACTTTCAACATTCCCGGCCACGATTGGAAAACAATGCACTTTTAACCCAAACCATCATTTCCCAAATTCAATCCGTGACACACGTGGCAACAGACGTAATTTTCATATCTACACGAAAGGACCCTTAAACAAGTTTGTTCTTTAGAGATAGATTGCAAATACCTATAATTGTACACGCATTAACGCACATACAAACTTATTGAACAACTCTGCCGGATTAGCAAGTGACTGACAGATGTCTCCAAGTGCTTACAAGAGCCCTCCGCTACGACATGTGTATATTGCTTCTTTCTCGCTGGATTTTCACCAAACTTCACCAGAATGTTCGTACATGCATTTAACATTATGTGCACAATTTCGAATTGAAGTGACCTACTTTCGACAAAATAAATGTCACGTCCGCTCTTTGCTAAGACATGCGTGTCTTGATTTTTCTCATAGGATGTTCAAAAAAATGCACTACAATGTTCTTTTTTGTATCTAACATCACGTGCAATATGTATAGTCGCTGTAACCTTTATTCGACGAATATAGGTCACATACGGTCTCCGCTACGACATGCGTAGTGTGCTTCTTTCTAGCAAGTATTCACCAAATTTCACCAGAATGTTCCGTATATGCAATTAACTTCATGAGCAAAATTGCGGGTCACTGCCTACTTTCGACGAAATATACGTATCATGCTTCTTTCTTTCCGGATGTTAACCAAATTTCACCAGAATGTTCTTGATATGCATATAACATCATGTGCAAAATTTCGGGCCGCTGTAACCTAAGACTTGCGTATCTTGCTTCTTTTTCGGAGGATTTTAACCAAATTAACCCAGAGTGTTACTTATATGCATCTAACGTTATGTGCAAACGCCGGCTTGCTGTGATCTACTTTCGACGAAATACAGGTCAGGTCCTACGACCTGCATATCTTGCTTTGGTCTCGCAGGAGTTTTCACCAGCCTTCAATAGAAGTTCCTTATTTGAGTCTAGCATCATTTGCAAAAAATTCGGGCCGCTCTGATCTACTTTCGACGATATATAGGTCACGTCCGGCCTCCGCTATGACATGCGTATCTTGCTTCTTTCTCGCAGAATCTTCACCAATCTTCATCAGAATGTTCCGTATACGCATTTAACATCATGTGCAAAATGTCGGGTCGCTGTGACCTACTTTCGACGAAACACAAGTCACGTCCTGTCTCCGCTTCGACATGCGTATCATGTTTCTTTCTAGCAGGATTTTCACCAAACTTCGACAAAATGTTCTTTATATGCATCTAACATCATGTTTGGGTCCCTGTAACCTACTTTCGATCAAATATAGGTCACTTCCTGACCGCTACGGCTTGGTACCTTGCTTCTTTATGGCAGGATTTTAACCAAATTTACCCGGACTGTTCCTTACATGCATCTAACGTCATGTGAAAAATTTCGGGTGACCGCTGTGACCTACTTTCGACGAAATATAGGTTACATTCGGCCTTCGCTTAGACATGCACCCCACTATTAATGACATCAATTTAATACATCTTGTGATTGACATTGGTGTTTAGGTCAAATAAAAAATCGGAACCTTTATACTAGGGCTCGACCTATAGGCCGTGGACTTCTAGTTTCTCATAGTCATGCTTTATACTATTCGAAATTGTTGTATGTGCGATGTTATAGCTTTACTCCATGACGATATTATACATGCATGTAATGTAATCTCCTCAGTGTATAGTCAATGCGCATTGTATGATGTGTATGCTGAATAAAGAATTGAATAGAATCTGATAATGTGAAAATATCTTTAGGTTACACAAAACTAATTTTGAAGACATCATAAGGTTCCACTCCACTAATTGTACATAGTTTTGAATTATTTCTAATTGAGACTCTGCTCAGCACACACTTCAGATTATTCCCACGCATCCACATTAATAAGCTTCAAATAATTTGTATTAAATGTGTAATTATGTTTATTTATATGAAGAAAAAAAATTAGATACATTTTAGGCTGCAAACATATTCAAACAGGTCACCAAGCGGGGTATTACTTATCTTCCGTGATAGCTCTAATTTATCTTGAATCATATCGTGATCGCTTGAACTAGCGCGAACTAACTGGAATTTGCCACTGTCAAATGTTAAAACATCAATGATTTATTGATTAAAAACAAGGTTTCAATAACAGTGGCGTTCCGTGGTCTAGTGGTAGAGCATTGGATTCATGATCGAACAGTTTTGGGTTCGATCGAGTCCCTGTGTTGTGTCCCTGAGCATTTTCTGCATTTGCTTAGTACTGGTTCTACCCAGGAAAACATCGAGAGTGATTGAAATAATTTCAGAGAGCTTTCGTAACAATCGATGGAAAATAACAATGATTAAATTAAGCTAAGCCTTCGATAAACGCATGATTTATCAACGATCCTTGTCAACGGTGCGTTGACAAAAATCATCATGTGCATAGGTAAATATTCGCCCGAAAATTATTCAAAAGTAACGCTATTTTAATTGATGATATCGATCGGCAATCGGTTACTTATGATAATCCTGCATTGTCAGTGTGCGTGCATGCGGTCGCTGTTCATGATAAACGTGTAGAACTTCCATGTTAAAACGAAACGGGAAACGGAAAATGTACTGCGACAACGTTTCCGGTAGAACTCGATGCGTTTTGCAATTTTTGTTTTGCTCTTTCTTGACTCTGTTAGTGAAGTAATTTATGTATATTTTAAAACTTGTTTTGCGAAATTTGGCATCGCAACCTTTTAAATATTTCCAAAAGTAGATGTGCACATTTTCTTGTCTGACGCATTGGTGCACACTTTCTTTTTTGAGCGACTCTGTGGTCGAACAGTTACGACATTGCGTTGTAACCCTTCGAGCCTCTCACCGCTGCGCCTTGGAATCCCATTGGGAACTCAACTTGTAAGTGATAAAGTGTCGATTCTTACGGATGGCGGGAGGTGTGCAGAACTGATTTACCCAGGAAAAATGGGGTGGTCTGCTTCTACTACAAATGATCGATCGTCATATATGGCCTAAAATGACTAAACATGAATAATGATATATAGGGTCCTATAGAAACCACAGCGTCCGAACGCAATGGCATCGTAGGTCCGCACTCTACATCAAACAAGAACTAGAAACTACAATGAAAGAGACAAAAAACAACAGAAAGGGTGGTGAAGACAGGGTTACCGGCTTGGAACGGTCAGTAGGCAATAAGGTCTACTGGTTAGCTTGAATCGATTTTATATGCGCACAATCCTCGTTATTATCCTGTCGTTAGCGCCAAAATAGACAAGACAGTGTAAACAAAACTACATCCCATCAAAAAGAACCCTGGTTGCCTCGGTGGGCGATATGCTACTGTCCCGACCTGCTGGGAATCAAGAAAACAAACATTTGACGCAGTATAGAAATATATAGAAAAACTTAACTCTTAACTTGGTTGTATTCTAGAACTTGATATATTTAGCCGCAATACAACATCGAGGTTGGATACAAACTTTTTTTAACTTGATTGTTTACTTGCAGATCAAGTATATTGCAAAGAAGACACAATGAGCTCTCTTGCTAGCGAATTCGCCAAAAGCGTAAAGGAAATTGCTGAAAATGTGACTGGAAAAGTCTACGTCTGCGACGAGGGACATGATCACAGTACAAAAGCAGATATGATGCAGTGTAACAAGTAAGCTCCCGCATATCTCTTTCTGTAGTTTTTCTTATAGCACCGTGGCCGAAAGAGGACCAAGTACGTTTAGCGCAAATTATAGTTCATGTATTACTATTATGATTAATGTGTCAAAATTGTTGACCTCCTGCCTTTCCAACATTAAATAACGTGTTGAAAAATATTGCAATCTCATTAAAATCAGACCCTTTATGACGCTACGATATTCTTCTTTACTAGGATCTGATGACTTCGCATTACATGTCACGTCAGATTGACCTCACGATTAGCCAATCAGAATTGAGTCTACAAAAGTGTTCGGTATTGACAGATTCACTGCGCATGTCGTATTTCAGTAAAACGCTGTGGGGCAGTCTACACTTGGTATTGAAAGAGACATTATTGCACCTCGCACAAAATCCTATGAATTTCATTGGTTAAGAGCTGTCATATGGTGACCCTCTATTATTCTATAGTGGGTCAGTAGATTTCATAGAGGGTCACTAAAAAAATATGGACTACAGTTTTGATTCAAAGTTTAAATCATTTGCAAATAGTTCTTTAAATCGTAAGTAACAAACATAATAAGTAAATTTTATAATATTTTTAAACTGTACCGGTCGTGACGTCAACGTCATGACGTCTTATTGCGCGAACGTCTCAATGACGTTGACGCTCCATTATAATGGATTAAATATTAAAAAAGGTGCTCGATGCAATAAATTAGTTATTGGGTTTGTTACTGACCCCCTTCAGAAATATGTGGGGTCAGTCAGATGTATAGGGGAACTCGGCTATCGCCTCGCCCCTTATAAATCTCACTGACCCCACATATTTCTGTAGGGGGTCAGTAACAAACCCAATAACTAATAATGTCCGTAACTTTTGGCTTATAAAACACAAACAAATTGCGTTGACAAACACAATACACCAACCATTGAATATGTACTGAAAAAAAGAAAAAAAAAGATTGTTTGACGAAATTTAATAGCGGTACAAAATAAAATACCGATTCGTGGGATTGAACCCACACTAAAATGACACTCGTGGGTCAGCGGTCGAGCCACCTGTACTATGGCATACTATTTAGGCTATCTAATGTCGTAATAATTTCGGAGGAATATATACTGAAAGGAAAAGGAAACGCAACTCCGCAATTTTCGCTATATATTGTATATACTGCACACTTAATTCCATATAATATATACTCAAGTTGTTTTGTAAAAAAAGAGTTGCAGTTAGTTAGAGAAAGGACTGAGATGTTGTTAGAGAACTGTGATGTTGTAGACGTTTTAACAGTACAATTTGTAACAAGAAATTCATAAACGTTGAAGTTCCTCTTTGATAAATTGAGCCATTTTAGTACAGTATTTAACGTAAAGAGTTTGCAGAATTGTGCATCCTAAGTTTGCTCACATGCTTGAGCCAAACGCGTACTCTGTCAATAATGAAACGTTGAAGGATCACTATTTGCTGTGATACGTGTTGTTTTAATCTTTTTTCCGAAAGGAAAGGTCTTACGTAGCCATGTACCATTCGATTAACAGCAGTATATTGTACATACAATATCTAGCGGAAATTCCCGCGTTGCGTTTCTTTTTCCTTTCAGTACATATTTTTTTAAATACACGACAGCGCCCATGATTTTCTTCGAATATTGATGTAAAACATGCCATTTAGAGCATTTCTCGTGTAATAAGTTATCGTGAAATAACACAGCAATAACACACGAAGACTTTATCTTTATTCGGATATAGAATTGTTTTATGTAGATTTTCGTTTATTCAGTTCACTCGAATGTCATCTGAAGTGCATATGAAACGCGCGATTCATTGGTTGAATTTAGTTGATCTTCTCATGAATATTGATTAGCTGAAAGGTCGGTCTGACGTGACCTCAAAGGCAATGTGGTCAGATCCAATAGCGGAGAGTATCAAAGCGTAATTAGGATATGATTTTAATGAGATTGAAAATATTGCGAAAAGGTGTTTGAAAATTCAGGAATCAGTCTGTTTTGGTTTATCAAACACTCCAGAGAAGTCATTGAAGTTACGGTGTAAGCATTTTCATGCCTCAAGCACCGACGACATTTCCACTCTATACACCACTCTACTACATAATAAATACTGATAAAGGTGATCCTTTGAGAGCAACAAACACAATTCAGAGAATAAAGCAGCAGACTCGGTTTTATTGAGTCTGTTCATGAGAAGTAATGAAAGAGGCAACACTTCTCACGCCCCCTAGCACCGGCTTAAGCGGTATTCTACTTTAAAGCCACCTATATTGGGCTCGTTGGTCCCAAAGGACCAGTAAAAAATAACACTACTGATTCGTATCACGGGGAGACTTTTTACAGCCGCCACACTGCACTAAACGAACGCTAGTGTGCATGTTAATAAATACTGATAAAGGTGATCCTTTGAGAGCAACAAACACAATTCAGAGAATAAAGCAGCAGACTCGGTTGTATTGAGTCTGTTCATGAGAAGTAATGAAAGAGGCAACACTTCACACGCCCCCTAGCACCGGCTTAAGCGGTATTCTACTTTAAAGCCACCTATATTGGGCTCGTTGGTCCCAAAGGACCAATAAAAAATAACACTACTGATTCGTAGCACGGGGAGACTTTTTACAGCCGCCACACTGCACTAAACGAACGCTAGTGTGCATGTTAATAAATACTGATAAAGGTGATCCTTTGAGAGCGACAAACACAATTCATGGAATAAAGCAGCAGCCTCGGTTTTATTGAGTCTGTTCATGAGAAGTAATGAAAGAGGCAACACTTCTCACGCCCCCTAGAACCGGCTTAAGCGGTATTCTACTTTAAAGCCACCTATATTGGGCTCGTTGGTCCCAAAGGACCAGTAAAAAATAACACTACTGATTCGTAGCACAGGGAGACTTTTTACAGCCGCCACACTGCACTAAACGAACGCTAGTGTGCATGTTAATAAATACTGATAAAGGTGATCCTTTGAGAGCAACAAACACAATTCAGAGAATAAAACAGCAGACTCGGTTTTATTGAGTCTGTTCATGAGAAGTAATGAAAGAGGCAACACTTCTCACGCCCCCTAGCACCGGCTTAAGCGGTATTCTACTTTAAAGCTACCTATATTGGGCTCGTTGGTCCCAAAGGAACAGTAAAAAATAACACATCTAATTCGTAGCACGGGGAGACTTTTTACAGCCGCCACACTGCACTAAACGAACGTTAGTGTGCATGTTAATAAATACTGATAAAGGTGATCCTTTGAAAGCAACAAACACAATTCAGAGAATAAAGCAGCAGACTCGGTTTTGTTGAGTCTGTTCATAACCTGATCAAAGATAAGTGGATAATATCTACAGAAGACATTTGATAGGGAAGGTGCTACTTTTCTTGCTTGTATTAATGAGGGGGCTTTCTTTACAAACGCCCCTAACGATACGTATATCATGTGGACTTGCGCTGATGTTTGTAGAGCGTTTTTTTCTTTAGATAACACCTTTTTTATATTCGGTAAAACCGTTTACCGCTAGGTTGTTGGTATTCATATGGGTACTAACTGTGCGCCACTTGTTGCAGATTTATTTTATTCTCTTATGAAAGAGATTTCATGTGGCATGTGTCACCAGATATGCGTTTAATAATACATCTTGATATCTGAATGACATATTCAATATTCATAATCAGTTCTTTGCTCATATGGTCACTAATATTAATCCACCAGAGCTGACGTTGAATAAAGCGAGCAGTTCGAATACTGAAGCAGCATTCCTCGATCTTCCTCTCTCAATTTCAAATGATTACATACATACTGAAATCTTAGATAAGAGAGATAACTTTCACTTTGACATCGTTAACTATCCACATTTAGATGGGGCGTACCTCGTGCTACATCATACGGGGATTATATCTCCCAGCTAATTTGTTTTGCTATGGCATATAACGATGCTAAAGATATTAATAATCGAAATCCAGTTGTCAGCTAAAACTTCTTCAGCAAAAACAAGGCGTTATTACTTTATTACCCAAAGAAGACAAAAATGTAACTTCATTGACAAACTGGAGAACTATAAGTTTATTAAACGTAGATTATAAAATTGCTACTAAATGTATTGCATGGAAAAGGTTATCACAACCTGACTTCTATGGTGATGTGATTTACAAACTTCGTAAGATTTTTGGTCATGATCACTTTCATACTATCTTTTTTAAACTTGTTAAAAGTTTTATCAAATAAGGTTATGACCCTATCATTTTGCAACGTACTGCATGCTTGGTGGTGGACCCTTTTACAGTTCGCCACTACGTTTTCCTCTTTAATTGTACGATGACCGGACAGGCTGTGGACCCTATGATGACGCCTACCTAAAACCCATTAGGACGGTGGCGTTTGATGTTTATCCGCGGTCTTGTCTTGTCGTGCCCTCAATGGTTTATTCTCTTGTTGCTCTGGCTTCTGCCAAGTCATCGAGTACCTTCATTGTGGCGTTCTAGGCTTTTGTTTTGTTTGGATTTATATATACACGAGGATCTAGGTGTTTGACTTATATTGCCTTTTAACGCTGCCTTGTTGGTTAGAGAATATTTCATGGCGGGGATTTCTTTATTTCCACTGTCCCGTTTAATTGGGATGACAATAGGGTAAGTGTGAGGTTTGATGCACACTAGAACCTGGTGTAAACTCCCAGTGGCCACTGACCGTTCCAAGGCGGAAGCCCTAATTTCAGCCCTTTTGTGTTTGTGATGTCGTTTGCATTTTTTATTACTTTTGCCTTCTCGTTTGTCTGTTTGCGTGTTTGTTTTAAATAGAGGAGTAAGACAAGGATGCAACGTCGCCTTATCTATTTATTATAGTAATTGAACCACAAGAAAACATAATGATATTATATTACATTAGGTATAAAAATTAATAATAATGAAATAAAAAACACAGCATTCGCGGATGATGCCATTTTTATTCTAGATGGGTCCAAGAAAACCTTTGAAATACTAGTCAATCTAATCGATAGTTTTAGCAAAGCATCTGGATTAAAATTAAACGTAAACAAATCAATAATATTACGTGTCGGTTTATTAAAAGATTTAGATGAAAAGTACTGCGAAGATAAACAATTCATATGAACAAAAGACAAAGCAACAACACTAGGAATCGTTTTTGCAAATGAAAAGGGAAAATGTCAAGAACTTAACATTAATCCGAACTTATCTATCTTAGGAAAAATAACGGTAATCAAAACATTTGCCTTACCAAAACTGATATATCCTCTAACCGTCTTGGAAAATCCATCAAAGGAATGTCTGAATCAAATTAAAAATAAAATGTATGCATTTTTATGGGAGGGTAAACCAGACAAAATCAATAGAAAAACAGTTATTCAAGATAATGAGAATGGGGGTCTTAAAATGATAGATTTTGACTCGTTTATCAATTCAATTAAAGCGGCGTGAGTCAAAAGAATTAATGATCTGGAAAATCAGGGTAACTGGAAGGACATTTACATGAAGGAATTAAACAAATATGGTGGGGGAATTTTATTTGAAAGCAATTTAGACATAAAAGATTCTAAAAAGATAATCACACGATCCACCTTTCTGTCTGAAATATTAAACTGCTGGTCAGAAATAAACTTCAATACAACAGCTAAAAAACATTCTTAAACAGATACTATGGAATAATTCTTACATAAAAAACCCAAGGACATACTATATACTTCAAAACTTCTGAATTCTGAATTCCTTAACTATTATACAATTGTTCAAAGCATACCAAATAGATATAAACAAGACATAAACAAAGAAGATACAACACATAATGATATGGAAATAATGTTATTGCACCAGATAAGAAATGAAAGAAGTAGTGCCAATAAGTTATAATACAACAAACAAGTTGAACAGATAAAGACAGAATTGCCAATTAAACCTCACATAAATGGGAAGAACATCTAACAAACATCAACTGGAAACTGATACATATCTCACCTTTCACAAGTACAATATACACAAAACTTGGATCTTTTCAATATAAATAATATATAACTAGAATTATACTCACAAATAATTATCTCTATGTAAAATAAGTAACACATGTCTCTGTGATTTTTTGCAATATGCATGTTGAACCATTTGGGAATGTCAATCTACTAGAGTATTTTGGACTGAATTACATAATTTGTTAAAAGGGAAAGATGTTCCTCATATATTGGCTTTCAAAACAATCTCCTTTGGTATTCTTCAAGATAAAACGTATAAAGTCATTTTAAACTGTGTTTTAATAATTGCAAAGTATTTCATTTTTAAGAATGAGTATGCAAAAACGATTCCTAGTTGTACATCTTTCATCTCATATATACCAAAAATTGAACATATAGAACGTATAATAGCCATTTCTAAGGACAAACTTGATCTTTTAGATTTCTTTGCAAATACTTCACGCGTGACTCATTTATATTCATGAGTTATTACCAGTTAAAATAGGGACTGTACGGGGATTTCTTTATTTACACTGTCCTGTTTAATGGGATGACAGTAGGGTAAGTGTGAGGTTTGGTGCACCCTAGAGCCGGTTTAAACCCCCAGTGGCCTACTTTGCCACTGACCGTTCCAAGGCAGTAGCCCTATTGTCAACCCTTTTGTGTTTCTGATGTCGTTTACTTTTATTATTACTTTTGCCTTCTTGTTTGTCTGTTTCCATGTTTGGTTCTGTGTTTTGTGGTTGACTGTCCTCCTTGAATTCTACTTTCCCTGTCCGATCTTTTTATATTTCTTTGCACATCATTTAAAAAAATGGGAAATATTAAATTTAAAAACAGAAAATTGACAGACAGTATTCGGTTAAAAAAAAAAAAATTCTCTAACCTTTGTCTTATCAAAGGAAACAAAATCCTCTCTCTATTTCTCTCTCTCTCTCTCTCTCTCTCTCTCTCTCTCTCTCTCTCTCTCTCTCTCTCTCTCTCTCTCTCTACTGTTGTTGTCTGGAAATATATTTTCCTCCTATTCCGCTCGTTCGCTTTTTAATACTTTATACTTCTCTCATTTTGAATATAACGTATTTCTTGGAGTGCATACATGTGAAACGATACTTTGGTACCAGTCTGTAAAGATTACATGTATCACATTGCTATATATGTTACTTGTGTACGGTAAGAAAACCATCTGTTGTTATGTATTATAAGAAATAAAAATATTGACAACAAAACAACAACAAAAAAACTCTTCAGCAAGGTTTTCGTTATGATTAACTACGTAGATATTTTTCAAAATTATATCGCCGCATTAAAAACCTGCTGGAGAAATACAACATCAACCTAAAAAAATATCTTAGACTAGGAACCGTTCACAACCGTTATTCTATGGAGATGTGATTTATAAACTTCGGTAATTTAAAGGTTCTGGCGTATTTCCTGACCACCTTTACACAATTAATCAGGAAAATCGTCAGAAAAGGATACGACCCTTTAGCATTATAGCGCACTTCATGTTGATGATTGGCCCCCTCTACAGTTCACTACTCTTCACTTTTCTCTTGTACGACGGCCGGACAACCTCGTGAGACTCTACGATTGCACTTTTGAACTTTCGTCCGCGGGCTTTCTGGTCGTACCATAGATTGGTTTTTTCTTTGGCTGCAACTACTGTGGTTGTTCAGTACAATTCTAAATTCATCCTGAGGCGTTTCTAATTATACTCGTCTTCATCACTCTTTGTGCTGTGTAATGTCCTTTTCATTGTATAGTTAATTTGCTCTTTGTTTGTGGTACAGTCCGGATCTACGGTGCCATTGCGTTTGGTTGCTGTGATTTGATCACCTAGAACCGTGATTTCAAATCCCACTGGAGTTAAACTTTTATTGCAGTTTATCTAGACTTATAAAAGGAAGCACTTTTAAAAAAATCTTCTTTTTCAAGAGCTAGAAGTTTAATATTTGACTGTTACTTTTAGTTTATGATCCCCTACCAAGATCTTTTTCAAATTATGACACCGGGGTCATATCCCCACGTTGGGGGTCACAGTTTTACATCAAGTTATATAGGGAAAATCTTTAAAAATCTTCCCAGAAATCGCTTGTAAACTTCACATAGATGATCCTCAGGTAAATAGTTTTTAAATTTGTTAACTTAGGTCAACGCGACATCCAAGATGACCATATATATTATATATGT
>JAWPHD010017835.1:0-42707 GCA_037043455.1 Cyrtodaria siliqua
GAATGACAGACAGTAAAAAAAAAAAAAAAAACACTCAAAGAATTCAAATTATTTTCCACCCTTACCCACAGAATTTGAACTTTTTTACAAATTTAGTAAATCTGATAAATTTACCTTCAAATCACTCTTATAATCAGTGCTCATGATAAGCTTTTTCCTAGCGGTAACATTGAAAATGGACCTGAGGATTGGGTCTATAGTTCATAAAGAAAACAATCTTGTAGACCTGGGCCCATATTCATAAAGAAAACAATCCTGTTTTATTTAATAACAATTGATAAACATTTCTCTGTTATTTGGTTATGCTCAATAATGTGCTTTAATACTTACAGACAGTGTCCTTTTAAAGTTTGTTGTTATATTTTTCTGTACTTACAAAACATAAAAATATTGAGAAAGTAAGAGTTTTTTTTTTTACCCCACCCACACCCACCAAATATTGGGCCGCGATTTTTCAAAAACGGCCGTGCAAAAGACGGCTGCACGGCTTGGCTGCCTAATAACTTTTCTCTTGGAAAATAAGCGATATATTGAATCAAATTGAGTACAATGTAAAATAGTATGAATCTAATTGAGTACGAAGTACGAAATTTCGTAGGAGTTGTCGTTCTTGAATTCATTCTATTTTTAGAAGCACCATCTGCTTACATACAAATATCGATTTTAGCAATTTTACGGGAGTTTTTCACCACAATTCCGTGGGGCCGGGAGGAGGGTTAGAATTCCGTGAGATTTCATCTCACGCCGTGAGTTTTCATCTCACGCCGTGAGTTATCACATGTATGTACACCCTCCAACAACTCAATACGATTTTACATTTAACCTCCAACCAACAGAATTCGAATTCTTCTGACACCCCCAACCCACATAATTAGAATTCTTCTGACACCCCCCCCACCCACAGATTTTTGAACCTCGTTTTCGTTCCGACCCCCCCCCCCCCCCCCCCCCCCCCCCCCCCCCAGGCCTTTTTTCCTGAACAGGCCCTTAACAAAAAAATGTCATGGTAAGTAACAAAATGCCGCTGAACAGGTTTTTTGACCTTTTGACCTCCATGTATGACCTTCACCTTGACCTGATTTTTGCACATGACACCGCCTTTTCATTGTGGTCAATATTTTTGTGAAGTTTCAAACATAACCTCCCAAAATGTATTAATAATTATACAGTCATACACTTTCTTTCATTTCCAAGACTTTGGGATGAATAATCTCAGAAAGTACTAGATAAATCGAATTACCGTTTGCGATAGAGGAAAGAATTTGAAGGGGTTTGTGCTCTTTACTTGAACAAAATTCTTTATATATTAAGCAAGTTATGAAGTAAGACCATATAAAGCAACTCCTTGACCAGTATAGTAAAGATGTTGTATCTAAAACGTTCTCCACCTCTCACCGCTGTGGATTCAAATCTCACTGGGAGCTTGACTGGTCAAGTGAGAAAGTGTTGATTCTTACGGATGGCGGGAGATACAAAGTACTGGTTCTACCCAGGAAAAAATGGGGTGGCCTGCCTCTACCACAAAAAGAATCAACAGCCATATATGGCCTAACATGTGTTAAAAAGGACATAAAACAAAATTCTACCAAAATATACCTCTGCCTTGCATCAGCAGATGCGCGTGTACGGCTCTGTTAACGATATTCCTCCAGGTCACGCGCCACGTATCCCTGTGTGCTCTGCGCCAGTTGATCCAAGTTCAGAGCATTGAGACTAGACTGGGATATCGACGTCTTATTTGTGAGAATCGTCTGCAGGATATCTTGCCTCTGGGCCTGTAGAGACAAAAAAAAAGAAGTAGAGACAATTTGAAAACAACATGAAAGCGTCATATATAATAATACATCTGTGAATCAGGATTTTCCTAGAAAATTAAAAATTTCAAAAAAAGTCAAATGTCATTTCAACCTGAAATGGTGTCAGCACTGTTTTGTTCAGGTTTACAATTTGAAGTCACGAAATCAGGCGTAAAATGCATAAATTAACCTAGAGCCAAGTTGTTCAAAGATCGGTTAACTTAACCGAGCATTAAGTCAAAATTTCAAATCTAAATTTCCGATAAATGAATATTTCTACCAGACACTGAGCATATGAAAGCATTATGTTAAGAAGAAATGATGCAAATTAAGAACTGATAGTAGTACAAAACATATTTTTATGAGAAAATGTACTTTGAAAGTTGATACTAACCAAGGATTAAGGTAGCAGATCTTTGAACAACTGGGCCCAGGTGCGTGTACTAGGACAGCACAAACTACAGTGAAGAATGAATGTCCTTATAAACAAGGAGTTGTTTTTTAGGTTCATTCATTATGTTTTGGCCCCTTTAAAATAAAAAAATACCATGTTTCCGTTAATTTGAAGTCAGACACATAGTCCCCCCTTGGAAAACCTGATGTACCTCCTTTAAGAAAGAATGTTCTCGTATAAGCAAGAACAAAGCAGAAAGAATCGACACCCTTTTTGAAGAAGTATGTTTTCATTGTCTATAAATACAAAAAGTCTAGTCGTTCACACATTTTATACATATTTTATTAATGTACGAATTTAGGACAAACACGAGAGAAACTGAATGGTACTACCTTATCCGGTGGTTTGATACACATGACCTCTTGTACCAGGTGCGTTCCGCGTGATGACACCAGTATGGAATGTAACGATGACCGTGATTGGCTGGTGGCTAGAACGGCCATGCTGCTCATGTTGCGTATGTCTTTTCGCAGCAAGTCTTTCACCACTGCAAACAGTTATGAAAAACAATTTTGATAACGAACAATCGAATTTCATACGAATGATGATCGGCTTCCTACAGTTAAATTTCGGGAGCATCCCAAAGCTGTAGCGCTCTTTCATCTTATAAACTATTAGACGGATCAATACGCAAACACCAACGTTGTAAGGCATGGTGGTCAACCTCTTGAGCATGTGAATTTTCCCAGGGTTGGCTAGTCACTTACTAGTAAACTACAGAGCTTATGCAGATCACTCCCAATGACAAGGATGACAGCTTTATTGTGGTAGTAGTGCCAGAAAACACTCGTAAATAGATAAAACTACCTTCTGCTATTCTGGCCGCATAGAGGGCCTCGCCGGACATCTCAAACTCGGGACCGGCAGGAGAACCAGCAATGTGATCCAAGTCCTCAAGGACAATCAACGACGGCTGGTGCCAGGCGGCCTCGTCAAACAACATCTCAAATATCTTCTGTATTGTCTCATGCTTTTTTCCTGGTGTGGGAGTAAACAGAAACCAAGAATTAAGTAATTTTAGTGATGGGCAACCGCTTGAAATTTACAACTGATCATCGGTAACAATCGGTTGGATTAACTGATCAATCATTAGTTATATTCGATCAGTCAAAATGAAGTATAAAATGCGAATGTTAATCTGTGTTTCAGGCCTTGAAATAAGAAAATTTCTGTTTTGGTATGTATTATTTCCTGTCTTGTTTCTTATGCCATTGTTATTTTATTTTAATCAGCGAAATAATTTTAATTGAAATAAATATGCTCTTTTTCACAAGTGTATTTCCTAACTGTTGTATCGGCTCGTGCACTAGTACCCTTCTCAGATCAGTAGTCTCTCTTTAGATCATTAGCTCTAACCATTGCCTTCTAAGAAATTTAATTGCTGTACACTATTAGTTTTGATGAGAAGTATAATTGACCATTGTTTAATGGTCGCAAATGCAGTGTAATGATGACGTGATATGGGAGCTGCTAAGATGATTAAACGGTCAATACACTGTCTCAGATGTTCACGGTCAATACACTGTCTCAGATGTTCACGGTCAATATACTGTCTCAGATGTTCACGGTCAATATACTGTCTCAGATGTTCACGGTCAATATACTGTCTCAGATGTTCACGGTCAGTCAATACACTGTCTCAGATGTTCATGGTCAATATACTGTCTCAGATGTTCACGGTCAATACACCGTCTCAGATGTTCACGGTCAATACACTGTCTCAGATGTTCACGGTCAATATACTGTCTCAGATGTTCACGGTCAATACACTGTCTCAGATGTTCAAGGTCAATATACTGTCTCAGATGTTCACGGTCAGTCAATACACTGTCTCAGATGTTCATGGTCAATATACTGTCTCAGATGTTCACGGTCAATACACTGTCTCAGATGTTCACGGTCAATACACTGTCTCAGATGTTCACGGTCAATACACCGTCTCAGATGTTCACGGTCAATATACTGTCTCAGATGTTCACGGTCAATATACTGTCTCAGATGTTCACGGTCAATATACTGTCTCAGATGTTCACGGTCAATATACTGTCTCAGATGTTCACGGTCAATACACCGTCTCAGATGTTCACGGTCAATATACTGTCTCAGATGTTCACGGTCAATACACCGTCTCAGATGTTCACGGTCAATATACTGTCTCAGATGTTCATGGTCAATATACTGTCTCAGATGTTCAGACTATTTAAAGTAGCTATCCCACCAATAACAGTCAAATTGTACAACATAATTATGTACACCATTTCTAAACCTACAGACAATAAGGTATATATATATTTTGAGAATTAAAATTCTATAGAGCATCGAATTAAGAGTTATCAATTCATAATTTCACATATTCAATCACATGTTTTTTGAGAACTCGAGAATAAACCTATACTTTTAAATGGCGCATATACATTATTATATGATCTGAACTTCTGGTTAGAGTTTTGGTAACTATTTTGTAGTGGAATTCTGCAATTTTTGGCGAGTTAGTTTCTTTAACAATGTTCTAAACAGTCTATTAAATCATTTTAGAATTATTTATATTTAGAATATTATGATTCTTGGTTTCTAGAAACTCCTTACTCATTGAGGGATACAAACTTAATCTGTTTCTTGCAGCAATTTAAACACTCAATCAGTTCATTACGTGATGGCATAAAAGCATGACATGACGTCATAATACCAGAAAGTGATGTCATGATAGAAACAACCAAATGAAAATTTGAATTAAATCTGTGACTGGTTCAGTGATAAAAACTGAAACCAATGAAACCAGTTAATTTAGCGAGGTGGAGAACCTCATTCCATTCTCAGAACTCATTGAGTAAAATAATTCTAAAATGATTTAATAGACTGTTTCTAATGCACTTTAACCAGGGAAAGCATCTAACACAATTCAAATTGTCCAAATCAACAGTCAAAGGTATTTCCATGCGGGCAGCCATCTTCATTTTTTTGATGTCAGATTTGCATGAAGTGTAGCATTATACCTGTCATTCAAAAGAATATTTTGTCTGAGCCTTGTTAATATTTACAACGGTATATGCTTATTTATACATCACAGATTTTAATGACTCAGCCAATGAGAATGCAGGAAATGAGAATGCAGGAATACCTGAAGTGCGTTAGAATTTAATTTTAGTTAATACAGAATATCATAATTTCCATGACAAACTACTGAGACTAAAATGTATACCTCTCAATGGCTTGCATTCTATGATGGCTGTGAATGCCAGGTTAGGCAACTCCGACACCTTCCTGCACAGTGCCCTAGCCAGACTTGTCTTCCCACTGCCCTTTGGACCAGTCAGAAGGAGCATCCCATTCAGGAGACCAGGGGTGCTTTGGAATACCTTTTTGTGCAATGGACGAGCTCCAAGACAGACTTCTATATTAGACAGGGCAACTTCTATCAATTCTGACATGCCTCTGAAAAAATATAATAATTGGTATTTTATAACCCTAAAACAGCTCAGATTATCTTATACTGGGTTGGAATTTGTATGTTTGTACCGTGTTTTACGTCATTTTCAACACATGCAAGGTTATATATGACGGTCGATTTTTTGTGGTGGAGGCAGACCACCCACTTTTCCTGGGTATAACCAGTATGGTATACCTCCCGCCATCCGCAAGAATCGACACTTCCTCACTTACAAAAGTCGAGCTCCCAGTGGGATTCGAACCTGCAGTGATGAGAGGCGAAGGTTTACAACGCAATGTCGTTAACCATCTGGTTGGAATGGGAAATGGTGATGAGCGAAACAGAACAACATGGAGATGACGATGATAACTGGAAAAGAATATCTTGCTTTATCACATAACGTGGTGTAGGAGTGGAATAACACCATTCTATATTTTCGATATACCATTAGTTATATAAGTATGCAAATGAGCCTAGTACACTATGTCAAAAGAAATTGATAATGACTATGATCCAATTCCCACGGTTTATGTCGGTTTCGCGTGTTAAAGCGACAGACAAAATGCAATAAAAGTGGATATGTGAGTTATGTGATAAATAGAATCTAACATTCGTTCGCATTCATTATTGAATTTATTAAACTCGTTAGCAAAAATGATATAATACTCGGCAAGAGCCTCGCATTATATCATTTTGCCAACTCGTTTAATAAATTCTATAATGAATGAGTACTCATGTAAGATCCTCTATTTATTATATACTTTCCAATGAAATAGTGGATTTTATGATTAAAGTAAAAACGTTATTGACGTCATTGTTTTGGCACATTATATTTTTTTCTGCATAAATTTCCAGGTTGTGAGTATATAATAAATGGAATATTTGTTGATTTATCGTGAATATAGGATTTATTTTCATCTCGAAGTGAGAAAACTCAAAATATTTCACTCGTGCTAAAGCACTTGTGAAAATAAAAGTTTTCTCACTTCTCAATGAAAATAAATCTTATATTCACTCAAAACAAACAAATGTCCTCTATCTCAATCCACATTCATTACAAGTCCATGGCATTCATGGTACTGATTTGGAGGAGTTCAACCTCCTGCTGGGAACAACAGCTGATTATTTCTTTGGCCCCTCCCGACTGGGGCTCTGAAAAAGAGAACAGTTTGAGGTTGGTCAAAGCAACCATGGCGATGGCTGACTAACTGCGGGAGGTTGTGGGTTCAATCCCCGGCTGGGTTACACCAAAGACTTCATAAAAACTAGAAATCAGTGTAAAACGTAAAATTTGACGAAAAAGGGGCCATATTTATTTTCAATACTGGGTCGATTTTGACGCCGAAACGACATGCACATCTTGACATCATAGGTAATTATCCTGTAAAGTTTCGAAGCAATCGGTTGAAAAGTTTTCGTGACGGAAGGATGGACGGACATGGCTAACGCTATATGCCCCCTAACCATTCGGTGGTGGGTGCATAATGATACCAGTACCAGCTCTCTTGCTAGACATTAAGCATATAAAGGATAGTGCTCTGGTGCTAACATAATGTGACTGGGTGGGGATCATGGCATGTGATATAACGTTGTGATATAACTAACAAGAGGTCAATGACTTTGAAGCTCTACTGATTGATTTTGATTTCAGGAAGTAGTCGCTACAGACTTGTTTTTTGAAAATCTATTTTTAACCGTGGCGGCCATCTTGAATTTCCGGCCGACCTGAAATTTTGCTAAGATCAATAAGACATTAAGAGCAACATTCCTGTGAAGTTTCATGAAAATCCGTCAGGTAGTTTCAAAGAAGTAGTCGCTACAAGTTTTCATTATATAACTCTATGTAAACAAAGCAGCCATGTTTAAGGTCAAATCAAAACCATTTTCGACAAGGACCAACATCATGTCATACTTATCATTTTAGAAAAAGTCCCATATCAATATCTCTTATTGTTTTGAAGAAGTAGTCGCTACAAACTTATTTATTTTAAATCTATTTTTAGCTGTGGCGGCCATCTTGAAATTTTTCTAGGATCAACTAGACATCAAGAGCAACATTCCTGTGAAGTTTCATGAACATCCGTCAAGTAGTTTCAGAGGAGTAGTCGCTACAAGTTTTTACTATATAACTCTATGTAACCAAAGATGGCCACTGGCAGCCATGTTTAACGTCGAATCAAAATAATTTTCCACAAGGATCTACATCATGTCATGCTGATCATTTTAGAAAAAGTCCCATATCAATATCACTTATAGTTTTCAAGAAGTAGTCGCTACAAACTTATTTTTTAAAAATCTATTTTTAGCTGTGACGGCCATCTTGAATTTCCGGCCGACCTGAAATTTTAATAGGATCAATTAGACATCAAGAGCAACATTCCTGTAAAGTTTCATGACAATCCGCCAAGTAGTTTCAGAGGAGTAGTCGCTACAAGTTTTTACTATATAACTCTATGTAAACAAAGATGCCGCTGCAGCCATGTTTAACGTTGAATCAAAACGATTTTTGACTAGGATCAACATCATGTAATGCTGATCATTTTAGAAAAAGTCCCATATCAATATCACTTATAGTTTTCAAGAAGTAGTCGCTACAAACTTATTTTTTAAAAATCTATTTTTAGCTGTGACGGCCATCTTGAATTTCCGCCCAACCTGAAATTTTTCTAGGATCAATTAGACATCAAGAGCAACATTCCTGTAAAGTTTCATGACAATCCGCAAAGTAGTTTCAGAGAAGTAGTCGCTACAAGTTTTTACTATATAACTCTATGTAAACAAAGATGGCCGCTGGCAGCCATGTTTAACGTTGAATCAAAACGATTTTTGACTAGGATCAACATCATGTCATGCTGATCATTTTAGAAAAAGTCCCATATCAATATCACTTATAGTTTTCAAGAAGAAGTCGCTACAAACTTGTATTTTAAAACTCTATTTTTAGCTTTGGCGGCCATCTTGGAGTTCACATCAACATGAATTTTTGCTAGGATCAACTAGACTTTATGGGCAACAATTCTGTAAAGTTTCATGAATATCCATCCAGTAGTTTCAGCTGTGAAGTCGCTACAAATAAAAGTTTACGGACAGACGGACGGACGGACGGACGGACGGACGACGGACGCCGCACCACGGCATAAGCTCTGCTTATCTCTGATCAGTAGAGCTAAAAACCTATTAAACCCATACGCATATCTATTGCACAGAATTTCTGATCCGTCTCTCACAGAAACTTAAAAGAGTTGAGTATGGGGCATCATAGGATCAGACTTTGGTTACCAGCCTCTACCTATCATGCGGTGTCCAGTATGGGGGACCACAGGATCTTATGCTTACCCTATCATGCTCATCTGAGTATTTGGTACCATTGGATCCAGACTTGCTATACTGTTGTAAGCCAACATCGGCTGGACTGCAGGGTGGGTGAGTTCCGTGGCACGTCCACCGCTGACCACGCTCAGGCTTGCGTTCCGTAAAACACCTGGGTGAAGTAGAGTATGGCAACTCTTACCCAAGTTGACCGGCTCATTGTACGTTATCTGCGCCTCTACGAATTTCTCTAAAATAAATTTGTCCAACAAAAGGTGAAATGGGCAGGTAGGAATCAGAGGTATTAAATCAAGTTCAAGAATAAAGTTTATAAATTTTCAATTTTTTTGCCGTAATATGTGAAACATTAAATTATTAGGAATTGAATTGGGGTTTTAAGGCGCACCAACACATGAAAAGTATATGGAGAATGAGCCTAGAACCTTCTCACACTGAACTGTGGAGTTGCTGCAAATTTTATTGTGGACACTCCATTTACGCTTGAGCCACGTTATAGTTTTTCTGCCACTGCTCAAGTGATATAAGCGAGATGGTACCTGAAACAATGCAGGGGTCATGATGAAGACCTTTAATGAATTGAACAATAAATGGGGGAGGGATCTGTTCATTGCCCCGTAACCACAGGGGGCTAAAAAATGCTGCATAACTATTATATTTATAGGAATAACCAGTAGGTACACAGTGTGTCATGGAATAATATTTAGTCATACAGTACTTGCCTTCTAAGAGTGTCCAAGGCAAACCATTAACAAAAAATCTGCGTATTCACGTTTCACCTAACCAGTAAGGAAATAAAAGCTGAACAATGTTTAAATGAAAGTTTGTTAAACTTTGAATAACACAACAAAAACAACTGAGTTTATATTTTGCTGATATACAACACTGAAGTCCATTTGCTTAAAATAAATAATACGTTAATTGAATTGAATTGGGTTTTAAGGCGCACCAACACAAGAAAGGTTATATGGCGCTTAAAGGCATGAACATGCCAGGCTCATCCTCCATGTACATCGAGATAAAATATGGAAAATGGGCCTAGAACCTTCTCACCCTGAACTGCAGATTTGCTGCAAATTCTATCGTAGAAACTCCATTTACGCTGGAGCCACGTGTATTGTTTTTCTGCCACTGCTCTTTTGATGTGAGCGAGATGGCACCTGAAACAATGCAGGGATCATGATGAAGACCTTTAATGAGCATGAACAAAAAATGATAAAATTAACATGAATTTGGGGGATTCTAGCCCTCTGTCTACCCCTCGAAAGGGATCTGACCAAACGGGGCCCCCGGGAACCACAAGGGACAAGATTGAAACTCAGTGTCCAAAAAGATGTACTACCCAAGACACATCTGTCAGACTATAACTTTTTGTCTTCCAAAGATTAAACTATAAACTAAGTTTGAAACTTATAGTTGGTGAGAAACTGACGTAAGCGTAAGAATTACTATGTTATCTGCCTGGAGGGTCTCACCTGCAACTGCTATGCATGTTGTGCCCAAGAAACAAATAACTAAAAAGGTCGGATATCCAACTAATGCCCCTGCTGAAGAACACTGTAATCTGACATGTGAAAATCAGTATACAAAATTATGTAATTCTAGAAAGCAATATATGAACGCAATCATAGAATATTAGCAAAAAAATAACTTTAGCATTATACTGCATGAAAGAAGACCTAAATGCAAAACTTCCAAGCGACCTTGTGATCACAGGTGATGAGAAATATGGTGGAATGTTTTTGTACAACCTTAGTTATCAACATTATCAACAAATAAAATATGAAAGTAATTTGTCAAAGCATTTTGAAAATATGCGAAAAAACAATGGACGGGTGCACAAACTTGGCCGAAACAGTATAGCCCCATCAATTTTGGCTAGGATATAATAACAAAGTTAGGTCCCGTGAGGGTGACAAAAATGCAAAACTTGAAGGAGCAAATTAACGTTATCTGACCAATACTTGTCACAACCTACAGTTCATGAGAAAGTGACCAAAATGCAAAAGTTGAAAATAAAATAGTTATCTTCCCACTGTGGGTCCCGCTTTAGGGCTGTCAGCCATATAAACAAGAGGGCCAATATGGCCCTAAATCGATCACCCGAGTACTGGCACATTATCGAACTTCTTCCATATCTTATGGTCATATACAATCTGTACAAGTTTTGTTAAGATTGTTCAAGAAATGTGGCCTCTGTTGTGTTAACAACATTGATATAAAGACACTGACAAAGTTTGGTAAAGATCAAATATAAAATGAAGGTGCTAAAGTGTAACACCTGGGGCAGGGCCTAATGTGACCCCAGGGCTACATGTAATATATGAAAGCTGCGTGCCTTGTGGTTTCAGAGAAGATTATTTAAGTTTTTCCCTATACAAGTCTATGTAAAACATGTGATCCCTGGGGCGGGGAAAATGTGACCCCAAGGCCATCATTTGAACAAACTTGGTAAAGGACCATAAGAGTATAGTAAATGCAAAATATTAAACCTCTGGCTTTTGTAGTTTCAGAGAAGAAGATTTTATATTTTTCCTATACAAGTCTATGTAAAACTGTGACCTGTAGCGGGGCCAAATTTGACATCAGGGTCACCATTTGAATAACTTGGTAGAGGACCATAAGCTTATAGCAAAAGCAAAATATTAAACATCTGGCTCTTGCAGTCCGAGCTTTCATTGACATTAACAGTAGAGCTAAAAACGAATGTAAAACTTGAGACAGATGAACGGACAGTTGAACACGGTTTACTCTATATGCCCACTCCACATTCGTGGTTGGGCATAAAACAAATGGTCTAAACTAAAATGGGGAACCAACCTGGTAAGACTTGAAAGCGTATAAAGAGTCCCTGGAACACGACGAGTGGAAAATCCTCGCTGGATATTTGGTCGAGCCATTGACGCAGTGCCAAAGTCATCTTATCACCGGTAATATGGTTTGGCTGTAAAATATGGAGCAGAGACTTAAACAGACTTGTATCTGAGAAATATAGAAGGTCTTAAATGACAGCATTTTCGCCTCTCACCGCTGCGGGTTCGAATCCCAACTGGGAGCTCGACTTGAGAGGAAGTATTGATTCTTACGGATGGCGGGAGGTATACAGTACTGGTTCTACCCAGGAAAAGTGGGAGGTCTGCCTCCACCACAAAAAATCACCATCAAATATAACCTTACATGTGCTGAAAATGATGTAAAACACAATACAAACAAACAAACAAAGCATGTTTTATACTGAATTTATTGAACGAGTTGGATAAAATTATATGATGTGAGGCTGTGACGAGCATCCTATCAGTTTTATCCAACAAGTTCAATAAATTCAATACTAAACAGGCACTAATGTGTGATTCTATTTATCAAAATAATCAACATTTTTTACTGTAGCTGCCTATACATAACGTTGACGTATGACGACGTATGTTTGTATGATGATGTTGTATGCTGACTCGGTCTTCTCCGATTGAAGCCAAACAATGAACTACCACACAATGATTCGGCCTTCATTTGCATATTTATTTCACTAGTGTAATATGATAAATATACCATGGCTTTAATACACTCCCACACCGCAAGTTATGTAATAAAAGAGAGATATACAGACTTGTATTAAATATGAGACCATGATGACCATGCTTTTCATGTATTATACCACTGTTACTGTTAAAAAAAAATCTTAGCCAGAAGTGCAAGCAGACATTAGTTTATTTTTTTATTCTGATACCTATCAAGAACTTGAGTTTTACACACAAAAACAAGACACCCAAGAGGACCTGTATTGCTGTACAGCCAGTACAAATTTGGTGGAAATCAAGTGAAAAACAAAGCTTCAGTGTTCTAAACAAGGTAATATTATGTAAGTTTTGCAGATACAAGAGCAGATATCTCACTTTGATATCATCGAATATGCCTGGTTGAAGAACGAATCTTATTATTACCCCCATCGGTAACAGTTTTGTTAAAATCGGATGAAACATTGAGGTGCTATAATGGTCACAAGGTAAACAAATTATGTAATTCTTTCCAATTAAACGGAAGATAACTCCATTTAATAGCATCAGATATGCATGACAGAAGAACTTGTTTTATTATTTATACATATTCTGTAAAATATTGTTCAAATTTGATATAAAATGGTAAGCCTATAGAGGTAACAAGGCCAACTTGAGTCGTGATTCAAGGGCTAATCACTCATTTTAATACCTTTCAATATGCATGATTGAAGAACTTGTCCAAGATCTGATTATTATACACATTCTGTGAAAATTTGGTTGAATTTGGATGAAAAATGAAAGTACTTTGGTGGAAACAAGGTCAACAAAACATGTAGTTTTTACAGATTCAAGGGCACATAACTCTTTTATCAGACAAAAAATGCAGGAGCTAGAGTGTCCACAAGGCAAATTATGACATGTTTTCCAATTCAATGGCAGATAACTCAGCTATTAGCAATAAAATCAGAAATTGTCCAAACTTCAGATATATAACTACTGTGTAATTTTTGTTATGAAGGGATGAAAAATTGAGGGTCTAAAGTGCTCACAAGAAAAAGTTAAAGAAAGACAACGGACGGACAACGTGACATCTCATAAGCCGTTTCTGAGGAGATAATTAGAGGCAAAAGTTAACGGATGACGGACGAAGAGTGATACCAATAGATCACCTTAGAGCCTTTGATTTGATCTATACACAGCTCTATAATAGACGATCCCATTTGTTGTTTATAGCGAAAAGAAAAATCCATTTATTTATTTAAACAAAAAAAGAAATCTTGGAAAAATATATAAGCCTCATCGAAAATCCCTACAATTAAAACAAGAGGTCAATGACCTTGAAGCTCTACTGATTGATTTTGATTTCAGGAAGTAGTCGCTACAGACTTGTTTTTTGAAAATCTATTTTTAACCGTTGCGGCCATCTTGAATTTCCGGCCGACCTGAAATTTTGCTAAGATCAATAAGACATTAAGAGCAACATTCCTGTGAAGTTTCATGAAAATCCGTCAGGTAGTTTCAAAGTAGTAGTCGCTACAAGTTTTCATTATATAACTCTATGTAAACAAAGCAGCCATGTTTAAGGTCAAATCAAAACGATTTTCGACAAGGACCAACATCATGTCATACTGATCATTTTAGAAAAAGTCCCATATCAATATCTCTTATTGTTTTGAAGAAGTAGTCGCTACAAACTTATTTATTTTAAATCTATTTTTAGCTGTGGCGGCCATCTTGAATTTCCGGCCGACCTGAAATTTTCTAGGATCAACTAGACATCAAGAGCAACATTCCTGTGAAGTTTCATGAACATCCGTCAAGTAGTTTCAGAGGAGTAGTCGCTACAAGTTTTTACTATATAACTCTATGTAACCAAAGATGGCCACTGGCAGCCATGTTTAACGTCGAATCAAAATAATTTTCCACAAGGATCTACATCATGTCATGCTGATCATTTTAGAAAAAGTCCCATATCAATATCACTTATAGTTTTCAAGAAGTAGTCGCTACAAACTTATTTTTTAAAAATCTATTTTTAGCTGTGACGGCCATCTTGAATTTCCGGCCGACCTGAAATTTTGATAGGATCAATTAGACATCAAGAGCAACATTCCTGTAAAGTTTCATGACAATCCGCCAAGTAGTTTCAGAGGAGTAGTCGCTACAAGTTTTTACTATATAACTCTATGTAAATAAAGATGGCCGCTGGCAGCCATGTTTAACGTTGAATCAAAACGATTTTTGACTAGGATCAACATCATGTAATGCTGATCATTTTAGAAAAAGTCCCATATCAATATCACTTATAGTTTTCAAGAAGTAGTCGCTACAAACTTATTTTTTAAAAATCTATTTTTAGCTGTGACGGCCATCTTGAATTTCCGGCCGACCTGAAATTTTTCTAGGATCAATCAGACATCAAGAGCAACATTCCTGTAAAGTTTCATGACAATCCGCCAAGTAGTTTCAGAGAAGTAGTCGCTACAAGTTTTTACTATATAACTCTATGTAAACAAAGATGGCCGCTGGCAGCCATGTTTAACGTTGAATCAAAACGATTTTTGACTAGGATCAACATCATGTCATGCTGATCATTTTAGAAAAAGTCCCATATCAATATCACTTATAGTTTTCAAGAAGAAGTCGCTACAAACTTGTATTTTAAAACTCTATTTTTAGCTTTGGCGGCCATCTTGGATTTCACATCAACATGAATTTTTGCTAGGATCAACTAGACTTTATGGGCAACATTTCTGTAAAGTTTCATGAATATCCATCCAGTAGTTTCAGCTGTGAAGTCGCTACAAGTTTTTACTATATAACTCTATGTAAACAAAGATGGCCGCTGGCAGCCATGTTTAACGTTGAATCAAAACGATTTTTGACTAGGATCAACATCATGTCATGCTGATCATTTTAGAAAAAGTCCCATATCAATATCACTTATAGTTTTCAAGAAGAAGTCGCTACAAACTTGTATTTTAAAACTCTATTTTTAGCTTTGGCGGCCATCTTGGATTTCACATCAACATGAATTTTTGCTAGGATCAACTAGACTTTATGGGCAACATTTCTGTAAAGTTTCATGAATATCCATCCAGTAGTTTCAGCTGTGAAGTCGCTACAAATAAAAGTTTACGGACAGACGGACAGACAGACGGACGACGGACTCCGCACCACGGCATAAGCTCTGCTGATCTCTGATCAGTAGAGCTAAAAATATAATATAAAAAAAATATATAAACCTGGATCTATATTAGACCAGACCTTCTGTTGGTGATTAAAACCAGATTTCCATTTATATACAAGTGTACTAATGTAAAAATATGTTTGATAATCAAATATTTGTAACTTTTTTATTTAAGAAATCTTAAATATTATAATTTTATTCTAACCACATTTCCGAGTGGATAAAGGGAAAATGCAGTTGTTCGCGTCGGTGCTCCTTTGTATGTCTGAATCCAAACCCGACTGGTGGTCTCTAAATTTAGGAATCGCCGAAGCATGTCTGGAATTATCACATGACCTTTTAACAGTGGCTGCTCTTTTAGAATGCGCCAAACGATGTCCCTGTAACGATTTGAACAGAGTTGCCGCCGACGATCCAAAACGACAACCCTTACAACACAAGAACACTCTCCTTCCAATTCGAAGCCTTTGTCAGATTTCATCGAATCCGACAAATCGGGGCCAGTTTTAGAATCTTTTGTGTCTTTTTCATTTTTACCGCCTTTTTTCAAATCACTCTTCCCACTAGTCTGATTACTCTGGTTTTTTTCATATTGTTGCGCCCTCGGCGACAACATCTTACGTAATTTTGCAAAAAATACACTTGGAATATCACTTCTATTGCATTTAAACTGTTTCGCTGCATCTGACTTGTCAATATAAACAGTACTGGGCTGTTGAGGAACGTAATTTAAGCTAAAGAGTGAGATTGGATTCGACTGACTTCTCTGTGACTTCGACGGTGACTCGCTGCTCCTCTTTCGTGGGGATAGACTTCCTTTTCTATTAATAGATTCCGTAGGGGCATAGTCACTATCTTTGATAGTATGTTTTAAATATTGCACTCGTAAAATCAAATTTAAACCATTTTGTAACACGTTTTCCGATTGGTCCATGTAATCGTCTTCATCATAATCCTCCTCCTCATCGTCCGACACGTTAACTTTACTCTCCAAACGCGGGCGGAAACCGAGATACTTAATCAGGCCTTGCCAGTGGTTGGCAATATTGGACATATCGTACGGTGACTTTTCTCGTATCTTTCTGCTGTTGTCTGAGGGAGACAAATAACAGAAGTTCACTTATTTAAGCTGTTCATATTTTAAATATCTATAGTTGTCGATTTTTTTCTCCAAAAGATACCTTAATCTGACAAATCACAAAGTTCTTAGACTAACTGAATTACAATGTCATAACATACAAGTATTAAAATATAAAATGAAGGGTGACCACCAGGCTCATTCTAGAAGAATCTAACATTTTAAAAATGTTCCAGTCCATGATAAATATGTCATATCAAACAAAACTTAGTGTAAGCATCAAGTTGTTAAAGGGACACGCGGCAATCTTGATTTTTTAAAAACTCACGGCATCCCGTTAGTTTTTCTCTTACCGTATTTTACCTTGTATAGTACGCAGTTTTTTTACTTCTTTTAAGGTTTCCGAAAGCGGGGTGCGTATAATACAAGGAAACAATACAAAAAACTTTTTTCTTGTATTTTATATGCAGAAAATCGATGTCAGAATGGAAAAAAAAGCTGATGAAAACATCGGGGACGAACAGACAGACATATGTGAATGCCGATAATACTTTATTTTTCGCTTTATACAAGCAATTTATTGACTTAATTAGACTTAGAAATGCAAAAAGTTTATTATAAAGCATGTTTTTATATAAATGTTTGCATATTTGTTGTAGAATTTCAATAAATGAGTGAACGAAATTCGGCCTTTGTTTTGTTCCTTATATCAGCTGACTTGATATCACGTGATTTCCATGAATTAGACTGGTACGCGTATTCTCATATGTTAAATGCACCGGACGACACTTGCACGACAGTAAAAGCGATGATAAAACTTGCATATTTGTTGCAGAATTTCAATAAAGGATGATCATGTTTTCCCTTTGTTTTGCTGTTATCCGCTAAATTGTTTATAAATTTCACAAGTTCTGTAAACTTAGAAATAGCTACAGAGTACAGTACAGACACACTTTAAACATGGGTAGAGTGGGTTATTCTATTTCTATAATCCTTTGAAGTTGACGCTAGTAGCGACACCCTCTATTGATATTTCTGAGGATGAACTTTGACACGTTGTGTGACCTTTACCAGATTTAGTCACAGGGTATTTCCAGTGTGTACAGGTAACTGATC
Source organism: Cyrtodaria siliqua (assembly GCA_037043455.1). Taxonomy (NCBI): domain Eukaryota; kingdom Metazoa; phylum Mollusca; class Bivalvia; order Adapedonta; family Hiatellidae; genus Cyrtodaria; species Cyrtodaria siliqua. The sequence continues at coordinate 17,883 of JAWPHD010017835.1, forward strand.
ACACGTTATACTTATGATAAGCATTGGTTCCCGTGAATACACAATGTTAGTATAATCGGCGTAATGGATTGCGGTAACCAACGAGTTTGTCGTATTTGTTTTAGTAGACGTAATTATCGGATTACGGACACTTATCTGCGGCATTATAATCGGCTCTTTGATGAGTTGATGAGATGACGCCAGATAGGTACTCCCCTGAAGATTGGCAATTAATGATTAAATTAATTATATTGTTCCGGTGTTGTTTTCTTTTGTACGCTAATTTTCGCGATCTGCAGATAGTTGTTGTACCGTATTATTCTGCTTTAATTATCGTGATGCAATTAGAGATTTTTAAAAAAAAAAATTAACCTTTTATTTTCGTCGAATGGTTCATCTAGGAAAACTAATATTTGAATGCGTATTATACATGGAAACAACTTTTTTACCCCAGTTTTGACCTCTGAGACGTGGGGTGCTTACTATACACGGGTGCGTACTATACAAGGTAAAATACGGTAACTTGCATTTGTTCCATCATCAATATTAATTGTTAGAATAGTTTAAGGCAAAATATTTTTACATATTACTAACTTTTTATAATATTGCACCAATCATATATTTTAAAAACTTGGTAAAATAGTGAAGAAAACTGAATGTCTCAATTTTTTATTTAATTATATGCAAGCAGTTTTAGAGTCAAATTGTCGCAGGATTAGTAAATCGTAGAGGAAATTTTAATATCTGAATAAAACTCAAGATTGCCATGCGCCCTTTAAACGTGGCGATACACTCAGTACATTTAAAAACGCAACATTTTTAATTTCGATTATTTTTAGTCCACTGTTTTTTTATTCAAATCAAGACTGTATTTTATGTTTTGTACACAAGCCTCTTTGTCCCAAATGTTGACATATGGCGATAAACAGTTGCATTAGATTTGCTCTACTTCGTTCAGTTAAAACACATTCTGCACGAGGACTTCAATTCCATCTCTAGAAATTCAAAAGAAAAAAAAGTGTTGCCATTATTTTAAATGTACTGAGTAATATGTCACCTTATTGATCACTGATGAGGATGTCATACTGAAATTATGGATTAAGCTATACTACATTTTGAATTAAATTTGCGAAAGATCAAATACCTTTCAAACTATACGAATCTGAGTCGGTAGAATTAAATCTTGTGTCAAAGGAGTCCACTTCATCCAAACTGGAAGTGTTGGATATGAAAGGAGCATTAAGATGATTTGATATGCCCTTCTGGATTGGCTCTTCAATTATAGGCTGGCCAATCGTGGAGCTTCTAACTTTGGGAGTGACAAGTACTTCTGTTTCATTCACCAGCAGCACACAATCGGAGGCGGGGTCAGTTGTACCTGAAAAAAACACACAACAGTATAGCATTAATTGCAAGGCAAAACTAGATGGGTGTTACCTGGAGCAGTCGCCTTCCAGGCAATTTTTTTAAGAATGTATGCAGCCTAAAATGTGCTGAAAATGACGTAAAACACTATTCAACTAACCAATCAGAATGCATGATACATGAGGGATGTCATTAAATATAGATATGCAAAGTTTGGTTAAGACATGAACAGAATATAGAGAATGTTTTTTCATCTGAACTATGACTTTGGTTGTGACCTGACTTTTCTATATTGTGTGATGTTCTATTACATGAATATACAATGCTTTATAAGGAAATAAAAAAAATCTTTGTGACCAAAAACTGACCAAAAACATATTTTCGAGCTCAAAGTATTATGAAGAAATATAAGGAAAAAAACTTTATAATGTTAGATTTTGTCATGCGGACAGACAATTTACTTAAATGGTCAGCAATCCAGATAATTACCTATTTTTATATAGACGACGGTTGTTTTAGTAACCCATATGGGGTACACTCTGTCCTTCTGTACGACACGGACTTGATCCATCAGATGTGACTCTATAAACGAAGTGTGTCGGTCCTGGAAAATAAATATATAAATAAATATCATATTAAATAATTAACTGGGTAAAGTGAATTAATCATACAGAAATGAAGAACAAAATAAATTAGTTCCGCATCGGTCACGTGACAACAGGATTTAATTGACAAACTGACACTTTCTATGTCATTTTATGCATATTCAATCAATTGATTTTAAGAACCCTTGAATAAACATATACCTTTAATTGGCACATATGCATTATTATATGAACACCTGGATAGAGTTTAGTAAACAGTTTTGTAGCGTAATATTGCCTTTATTTGGCGAGTTAGTTTCTGTTAGGGTTAATCTTCAATAATTATTCTCACCAATATTTCCCAATCGTCAACAGTCTGTGGCTCTATAGATACTCTGACACATGCTGGAACCGTCTTTAGGGGCCGCATTACAACCTGTTTGAAGTATTGTAGAAAATGTTATCTTCAGTTTTTAAAATCTTGAATTCATCTAGTTATATGTATTTATCATAAAATCCCTGCGCCGCTAATTAATCCAACCCATAAACCCACTCCCCACCCACCTGACTCTGGCAGTCAAAAAATGTAAAATATGCCCTACCCATACTGAAATGCTCGAGAGATAATCCACAGCGAATGATAGCCAAACATGGAAAACACATAAATCCAATGTATTCAATGTTCTTACACAGTATTCAACTCCGTATTTATCAATCAATTAATATAAATAAGTGATTATTTGAACCTGACATAAACATCCCCATCTTGTAATATGTAACGACTCCGGTTGATATGGACTTAACGGTAATTAGTAAGAATGCATAATTTTATGAACAAAATACATTAGTTTATCTGAAACAGTGGAGTTGTGAACTTTGCTAATTATAATACCGTAGATGTTAAAGGCTCAGAAATATAACCAAAGGTCTGCTAACTTTGCCAAGACTTACCTGTTCTTTGTCCTTAAGGCCCAGTTTCTCCCCGTAAAGACCGTTAATCTGCATGGACCCATCACTCCCCGACTCCACCCTAGTTGTCTCCCCTGACCAACTGACGTACGCCTTACCTCCACCATTGTTGTCTTCAATCTCAAACACCTGAATATCCTGAAGTGAATGAATGAATTGTTAATTATGCATGAAATAGCATTAAATTATGAATATGCAGTCTAAACTGTATTCAAGGACCACCATTAACGTAAAGAGCAAAGTCAATCTATTTACACAGTGGTCCCTTATTAAAGCTGCTTTTAATTTCAAACAATACAAATGAATTGATCTCTGATAGGTGGTCTCTTAATAGAGGTGGTCTTTTTTAGCAGGTTTTACTACCAGTGCATACACAGTCAAACCTATATTCAGAGACCACCATTAAAGGGAACAGCAAAGTCTATTTAAACAATGGTCCTTTTATACAGGTGTTTTTTTAATTTCAAACAATACAAATTAATTGGTTATAAACTTCGGTCTCTGAGAGGCTGTCTCGTAATAGAGGTTATCTTTTTGAGCAGGTTTTGTTACTGGTGCATTCACAGTCAAACCTAGGCTATATTCAGAGACCACCATTAAAGGGAACAGCAAAGTCTATTTACACAGTGGTCCCTTTATTGGTCTCTTAATACAGGTGAACTTTCAGGCAGGTTTGACTAAATATTTTCCACTTTCGGGCAGGTTTGACTAAATATTTTCCACTTTCGGGCAGGTTTGACTAAATATTTTCCACTTTCGGGCAGGTTTGACTAAATATTTTCCACTTTCGGGCAGGTTTGACTAAATATTTTCCACATCGATATAACATGACAGAGCATATACAGTTAAGTATATGACTTCAGTTCAAGAAACAACAGCATGATGTCCAGCCGGGTGGTTTTTAAGACAGATGCCCTTTTTGTTTACCCTAGATAACAGCAAGCATATTTTCCAGGTTTATAAACATACATATCAAATAATGTCTGACTTGGGAGAGTAGTCAGCAAATAAAATAATTCCATATTTTCAGTTATATAACTATGCACTATTGGTCAGTGACCACTTTCGGTAACTTATAATTTTTCAGACAAATCTACGTATAATATCCTGACAATTGTTACTCTATTTTCTGTAATATTAGGTTACCTCTTCCTGGAAATTAGACACCAAAGAATTTTGTTTTATGTAAATTATCAAAGTGGCATGTGACCTTTTTATAAATAGACTAAAACTGAGAAATAATTTTGTTTACAAGCCCAGTTTCCGTCAAGTTTTTTATCGAGTGATAGATTCAACTAGGTCATGATACACAAACATTTTATGAATTAAAAACATGGTTGCAAGTCTATTCAAGAATTTCATTGTAAAAAATTTATGTTTGCATTGTTCCATCATGGTAATGCCAATGTAATATTTTCCACGACGTTAATTTACACTATAACAATGGGTAACTCAAACAGATACAGGTACGAGTTGCCTCTCTTTGGTTAAAATACATTATCACGGTATATTTCAACTGCTTTCGCTACAATGTGATAAAAATATGACGTCATAACAGTGCTATTTCTTTTGATAATTTATTATGCGCCAGTATGCACGCGCATCCCCAATGCCATATAAGAAAGTAAACACAATTTTCTAAGAAATCCCTTTTGTTTTATTACCGCTTATGTTTCTTCTGTTTCCAATCTTCAGTGCTAAACGTCTGTCAATAAGTAACAACCCGTAAAAAAATGTACAGTGTTAAAACAGTTTTTTAATGAGAATGACGGAAACTGGGCTTGGACGGAAACTGGCCCCTAACCAGTAGTTGTATAACATAGTATCAATTATGTTAACGGTTGCTTTCTGGCATTTTGTGACGATGTGAACAAATTAATAGAATACTACGTGCGTCATAATACATTGTGGTGATTGTATTCATAACAGAAATACTACTATGCATAGTACTATGTATATTCAATGTGTATTGTGTATTTAAACTTTTAACCCCACCCCGAGAACCCCACAGGTGACCCTGAAGCAAAAACTTCTAAACTGTGCAACTGTCATTCCATCATCCTAACATTTGAGAAAAAAAATAAATATAATAAACATTTGACACAAATGACCTCCAAATCCAGTAAGATAAGAGATATGGTAGAGGACAAACAGACAGACGGACAAACGTATGGTAGGAGTTGACACTATACCATAATGCTTTTTTTAAAGTGTACGGAAAATAACAAGCAATGCTTAGTTATTTTGAATGAAGATCTTTTGCCTAGTCATAATGGGTGAGCATTATTGTCTATTCTAACACTACCTCCGCAGTCTTTCATATACGCAAAGAAGAGAGACAGCTTTATGTTATTCTACGATAAATACAGCTCTTCCATTAATTCCCTGCCTATATTTCATCCATTGGAAGCGCCAAGTTACATGACGTCACTTACGCCCAATGGAAAGCCTATAAACATAGCAGTCTGATTACCTTGACCTCCGCTATATATATAGTGCCCCAACAATAGCGTAAACAATGGGGTTATTTTTGTGTTAAAATCGAAATAATAAATACGTACCTGTATTTTATCAGTGATTAAAATGCAGTGTCGTTCGGATGCGAATAATTAAATCATGAGTGCGTTACTCATGCTAACGCACTCGTGATTTAATTACAACGCATCCGAACTCCAAACTGTATTTTATTCACCAATAAAACACAGGTACGTATTTATTATTTCTTAAACGTTGCTGTTATCTTTATCTCGTACTTGAAATAAATTTGCATAAAACAAAACTCAGAAACACAGTACTGCTTCCGGACTATTAAAATATAAATCTGCCATTATTATCAAAGGTAATTTACACCAATGTCAGCGGGACAATCATTATGTTCATTTCATTTCTTAAAGAAACGTAATCATTTGTTTAGGGGGAAGTACATAAACCAGAAATAGGGAAGAAGGAATCAAACATATTATTATTTTGGACTCAGAACATTAAATTTTATGAAATTCGTCATAAAAGCTATAGGACGAGATAACATATATTTTATAGGGAAAATGGAAAATCTATCATTTTTGTCAGCTCTTATTGATAGGATGAGGTTTTTATGATGTAATTTCAGAATATCTTGATATATTTGTGTACTTTGTTGGCATTAATGCAATCAGAATATCGGATTATCCTATTTTCTTTTTAAAAAAGAGTCATTGCCTTGATTTCCATTAAATGACCAGGTTGTTTACCTGGGTTCCTCATCATTACCTATAACAGAAAATAGATAAAATATCCAGTAAAAATACCATCTTCAGCTTTTAATCCCAGGACACCTAGCTGATCTCACTTTGTACTTTTAGCTTTCTGTTTAAGGACTCCATGGAATCTTGAAGTATTTTATCAAGAAATAAAATAAGCACTTTAATTAGGCAAAAAAAAAGAAAAAAGAAGGTGTTTCCGGCCAGTGGCCTGACCGACCCTATTTTTAAGGGGACAACCCTAAAACTTTTTATGAAAAAAAAATAATAATAAAAAAAAAAAAAAAAAATATTTGTTCTGAACAATGGTTTATCACAATATATATCGAGGTAAACTTTCAGCTGTATCATCAACTTGTAGGGGGTTTATGAGATAAGTACATCTAGAATCACACAATATCTTGCTCCAAAAAAAACAAGAAAAAAAAAATGCCTACCTACCAACCCTATTTTTTTAGAGCATGCAATAGGAAACACACCTATTTTTTTTTTTGGCCTTAATAGTATCACTTTAACTTAAAGTTACTTTTAAACCTGTTTGCATATAATTAATTAAAAGGTAGTCAAATCTTGAATACTCCATTGCATGTTATAACTTTGTATTATTCCTTATTTTACCGTAGTTTTAAATATATAATTGGTGTATTACAATCACAAATTAGTAAAAGGTACATGTATGTAGGTAAATGTATGTGATTCTTTTCAACCTGAATTTAATGAAAATTCTGTGATTTTCATGTTTTATTAAAAGCATGAAGTTAGGACTGTATTTAAATGTTTTTTTATTTATAAATAGTTTTCGAATTATTGACATGACTGATGGACCTGAATTTTACACAGAACATTTCTTGTCTAAAACACTTGCAGAATGTAGGTGGTTCTAACCAGGTGCCCGCCTGTGTACGAAAATTGTCCGGAGGGGCACCTGGGGTCTTCTCCACCAATGGAAGCTGGAAAGTCGCCATATGACCTTAGCTGTCTCAATTGTCTAAAACATCTGTCAATTTTAATTTTTATCTTAATTTGAATTGAATGTTGTTTAACGGCTCATCAACACAGTATAGGTTATTTAGAGCCGCCCCAGAGAGAGGGGAAGGATACATAGGAATCCGGGAACCTGCCCTACTCATATTATCGAATAGATTCCTATGGTTCTTTTACGTGCTCGGAGGATAGACCGATACACGGGACCGCCCGGTTTACCTCCCAATCCGACGGACGAGATATTTTTATTTACTAACGTTATTAAATGGCCCCAATTTTACTGATATAACTTGTTTTATACCATTTAAAATGTGTCTGAAAGTGAAGAAATACCTTTGGCAGAAACGAGCGCCTCAAACAATATTTTGTTCAAATAATTTCCCGAATTCTTCTTTAATTCAACCATAGTTTTAAATGTAGTGATGGTAAAATGCAATCAAGAAATAGTAACATGCAAAACCTTTTTTTTTAACCAATTAATAAAATGATATCAAAATAAATATAATGCAAGTTATGTAGAACTAAAAATGTGTCTATGGACACGAATTCCCCTGCTGTAAGCTGTAAGTTAATTGAATTGGATTTTATAGTCGCACCAACAGCTAAGGTCATATGGCGACTTTCCAGGTTCCATTGGAGGAATACCCCAGGTGCCCCTCCGGGCAACTTTAGTGCACGGGCGGGCACCTGGGTAGAACCACCGACGTTCCGCAAGCCAGCTGGAGAGCTTCCTCACATAAAGATTCCTAGGCCCCTGAGGGATCGAACCTACAGCGGTGAGGGGCAAGTGATTTCAAGTCAGAGACGTTAACCACTCGGCCACGCTGTAAGTTAAAATAAGGCCATAACTCAGCCGGAAGTCAATGGACTCGTATAGTGTGACAATATGAGCAACTAGACTTCGAAGTTCATACTGATATTTGCTAAGTATCCCCAAAATTTGTTAAGAAGTTCAGGAGGAGTAGCCAAGACAAGAAATTGTGACGTATGTACATGTATCTAAGTACGTACGAAAGAGTGACGTCTGAAATAAGTATGGGCAACTAGATTTCATACTGATACTTCCTGCCAGCAATCATGACAATGTGTTGCAGGTACAAAATTATGGACATGGGCAACATCATGTTATATGGTCGGGACATAAAGAGACAGCGTTTTAGAAAAATATCAAGTGTCACGTGTCCCTTTGTTACCAAATACGATATAACAGAATATCAGAGACAAAATATTGAACAATAAGTGGTCGCAACCGTCATAATTGGGAATTTTTAGCCTGATTTTTCATAAAATTGGGAAAATACAGTGGAGAATTAATTTCATATTTGTATCTTTAATTCTGTAATAAAGCATGACATTTCATAGAGCTATGTCTCCTAAGCCTCCCGTTTTTCAAAAAAAAATCTTTCTTGGGATTTTTCCCTCAAACTGGGAAAAAAAATATATTGGGAATATGACCCAATAATGGCTATACAATAACAAGAGGCCCAGGAGGGCCTGTATCGCTCTACTGGCTATATGGAATCATTGATGTGGAACACAACAACAACATGCGCAACTAGGCTTGGTACTGATCATTCCTGCCCAGTTTCACTGACATTCAGCCAGGGGTTCAGAAAAAATTGTCTGGATAAAGTTTGTGTATATCAGGCCATAACTCATTCAACCAGAATGCAGCGATGATAGGCACAACTAGGCTTGGTAATCCTCATCCCTGCCAAAATTCGTTCAAATTCAGCCAGGAGTTCAAATGAGTCTAGTCTGGATAAAGTTTGTGTATCAAAACCTTTAAAAGGCCATAACAACACAAAAACAAGAGGCCCAAGAGGGCCTGTGGACGCTCTACTGGCTAACATGGCTCTTATAACATCAATGAAGCGAGTGACTGCCATTTATGTTTTATTGGAAGTTTCGGGCAAAAAACAGCTTTTTGACTAAATCAAGGGCCATAACTAAAGAATCTGGTAAAGCTTGGTAAAGATCAGATGAAAAATAAAGGCCCTACCGTATTAATGAGGCAAAATATAGCATTTTTAACTAAATCAAGAGCCATATCTCCTCTGTTACTGGTCCGACTGGTCCAACATAGAAAAAAAAAAAAAAAAAAAAAAAAAAAAAATAATCAAAAAAAAAAAATGAATTTAAAAAGAAAAAAAAAAAGATGTAAACAAATAAATAAAAAAAAAAGAAAAAAAAAAGAAAGCCATAAAATCTGCTAAAGTTTGGTTAAGATCAGATGCCAAATAATTCATGAGAGCTCTGTGCCATGTGGTTCCAGAGAAGAAGATTTTTTTCAGTTTTTGCCTATACAAGCCTTAGTAAAACTGTGACCCCCAGGATGGGGCCAAATTTGACCAATGGGTCACCATTTGAACAAACTTGGTAGAAGACCATAAGCTAATAGCAAATGCACAATATTAAACCTCTGGCTCGTGCAGTTTCAGAGAAGATTTTTTAAGTTTTTCGCTATACATGTCTATGTTAAACATGTGACCCTTGGGGCGGGGTCTAATGTGACCCGAGGGTCACCATTTGAACAAACTTGGTAAAGGACCATAAGCTTATAGCAAATGCAAAATATTAAACCTTTGGCTGTTGCAGTTCCAGAGAAGATTTTTTTCAGTTTTTCCCTATACAAGCATTTATGTAAAACAGTGACCCCTGGGCGGGGCAAGATGTGACACCAGGGTCACCATTTGAACAAACTTGGTAAAGGACCATAAGCTTATAATAAATGTCAAATATCAAACCTCTGGCTCTTGTAGTTTCCGAGAAGAAGATTTTTAAAAAAAAGATCCTGTATAAGTCTATGTAAAACTGTGACCCTTGGGGCGGGGACAAATTTGACCCCAGGGTCAGCATTTAAACAAACTTAGAAGAGGACCATAAGCTGATGCTACATGTAATAAATGAGAGCTCTGTGCCATGTGGTTCCAGAGAAGAAGATTTTTTTTCATTTTTGCCTATACAAGCCTATGTAAAACTGTGACCCCCGGGGTTGGGCCAAATGTGACCCCTGGGTCACCATTTGAACAAACTTGGTAGAGGACCACACGCTTATAGCAAATGCAAAATATTAAACCTCTGGCTCTTGCAGTTTCAGAGAAGAAGATTTTTTAAGTTTTTCCCTATACATGTCTATGTAAAACATGTGACCCTTGGGGCAGGGCCAAATGTGACCCGAGGGTCACCATTTGAACAAACTTGGTAAAGGACCATAAGCTTATAGTAAATGCAAAATATCAAACCTCTGGCTCTTGTAGTTTCCGAGAAGAAGATTTTTAAAAAAAAGATCCTGTATAAGTCTATGTAAAATTGTGACCCCCGGGGCGGGGACAAATTTGACCCCAGGGTCACCATTTGAACAAACTTAGCAGAGGACCATAAGCTGATGCTACATGTAATACATGAGAGCTCTGTGCCTTGTGGTTTCAGAGAAGAAGATTTTAAAAAGTTTTTTCCTATATGCCCATTTGAAAAACATGCAAAACCTCAATATACAAACTTTGGACCCCCGGGGCACGGCCATTTATGACCCCGGGGACTTTGTTTGAACAAACTTGATAGTCTAGGCGTTGGCGATCATTTTAAAAGAAAAACTGTTGAAATCTGTCCAGCGGCTCTGGAGAACAAGATTTTTTAAGGGTTCGACCATATATGGTAATGGCAGCCATCTTGGATGTAGCGCTGACCTAATTTTAACAAATCTTAAAAGCATTCATCTAAGGATCATCCATGTGAAGTTTGGTCAAAATTAGCCAAGCGGTTTCTGAGGAGAAGTCATTTGAAGAAAAGTTAACGGATGGACGACGGACGGACGGACGACGGACAACACACCATCCCATAAGCTCTGCTGGCCCTTTGCTAGTAGAGCTAATCATTTAACGGGAACACGGCGACGACATGCACAACTAGGCCTGGTACTGATCATCCCTGCAAAGTTTCACTGAAATCCGGTCAGGGGTTCAGAATAATGATCACAATTATTTATCAATATTCCATATATGGTAATATGGAACTATGACATCATAGTTCTAAAAATGGCGGCTCAAATGTTCGTTTTAGAACAACCTTTAAATGGTCATATCTTTTTTGTTTATCATCCGATTTTGATAATTTTTTCATCTTTTTCCAAGTTTTTCAGAACTCTCAATAACAGAGCTTGTTGTGTCGCTACATTCCCTTTAATGATGCAAAATACAGCATCACTGATCCGATTTAGCTGGTTTTCAAACTTGACTAGCTTTCATTGATATTAACAATCTGTGCAAGTTTGGTAAAGATCAAATAATAAATGAAGGTGATAGTGTTCACAAGGCAGAAAATGGAGTTTTCAGCAAAAACAAGGGCCATAACTCTGGTGTAACTGACCCACTTTAGCTGGTTTTCGAACTTGTCCAGGCTAGTATTAACAATCTGTGCATGTTTGGTAAAGATCAAATATAAATGAAGGTGATAGAGAGTTCACAAGGCAGAAAATAGCATTTTTCAGGGGGAAAAAGGGCCATAACTCCGGTGTAACTGATCCGATTTGGCTGGTTCTAAACTTGTCCTAGCTTTCATTGATATTAACAATCTGTGCAAGTTTGGTAAAGATTAAATAATAAATAAAGGTACTCGAGAGTTCACAAGGCTTAATATGGCATTTTTCAGCAAAAAAAATGCCAATAACGCCGATGAAATTAAACCGATCTAGCTGGTTTTCGAACTTGACCAAGCTTTCAATAGTATTAAGAATCTGTGCAACTTGGGTAAAAATCAAATAATAAATGAATATGCTAGTGTGTTCACAAGGCAGAAAATTGCATTTTCATGGGGAAAAGGGCCATAACTCCGGTGTTGCTTATCCGTTTTGGCTGGTTTTCGATTCTTTTTCTAGCATTCATCGATATTAACAACCTGTGCAAGTTTGGTAAAAATCAAATAAAGGTGCTAGAGTGTTCACAAGGCAGAAAATGGCATTTTTCTGAAAACCCAAAACCATGCAAGGGTCATAACTTTGGTGTTACTGATCCAATTAAGCTGTTTTTCAACAAACTTTTCCAAACTTTCATTGGTATTAACAATCTGTACAAGTTTGGTAAAGATCAAATAATAAATGAAGGTGATAGAGTGTTCACAAGGCAGAAAATGGCGTTTTCAGAAAAACAAGGGCCATAAATCTGGTGTTATGGCCACTTCAGCTGGTTTTCAAACTTGTCCAAGCTTTCAATAGTATTAAAAATCTGTGCAAGTTTGGTAAAGATCACATAATAAATGAAGGTGCTAGATAGAGGGTTCACAAAGCAGAAAATAGCATTTTCCAGGGGGAATAAAGGGCCATAACTCCGGTGTTACTCACTCAATTTGGCTGGTTTTCAAACTTGTCCTAGCTTTTATTGATATTAACAATCTGTGCAAGTTTGGTAAAGATAAAATATTAAATGAAGGTGCTAGAGTGTTCACAAGGAAGAAAATTGCATTTTTCAGGGGGAAAAGGGCCATAACTCCAATGTTGTTTATCCGGTTTGGCTGTTTTTCGAATTTGTCAAAGCATTCATTGATATTAACATGGATATACAGGTACCCTGGATTTGAAACTCTCTATACGCCCCTAGTTAATTCCCGATTTATCCTCCGAATGGCCAATAAGCTGGTTTCCTGATTATTCTGCGGTAACAACAGGTTACCAGTCAGTGCGGTGGTCATTTTTGAGGCGATCGATTATCCTGAAATTAGTTGATGCTGACCTACAAATGAATTATTAACATAATACTTCACAATCTATTTCAAATATCAAGGTAAGTTATTTAAATCTGCATGTATTGCTTTTAATTTATTGAAAAAAATGATGGAATTCATACTATAACTTGGGGTTTAGCGGCGAAAATACGCTCAATAGCAGTTTTGATTTTCTTTTTCTACAGTTTTCGCCAACTGCGGCTTGAAATCGAGAATGTACATTTCTAGAAAGTTAACTTCTCTTTCATTTATGTTACGATATTCAAAGTAATTATTCCTTCTTAATGCCATTATTGTGTAGATTTGCATGACGGCCTTGGATTTCTGTATTGCCTTTGTTTTGTTCTCAAATTACGCAGTTGAATTTGGTTGAAATTGGTTGAAAATTCATAAATAAAATCGCCTTTAGTTTTCACAAAAATGTATACACATTCTAAGTGAAACTCCTGGTTTATTTATGGTTTGATATTCAAAATAATTATTTCTTTGTATTGCCATTACTAATTTAGGCCAAAAAAATATGGTTTGTTTCCACTAACGGCTTCAAAAACAAGAGGCCCAAGAGGGCCTGTGGACGCTCTACTGGCTAACACGGCTCTTATAACATCAATGAAGCGATTGACTGCCATTTACGTGTTTTTTTGAAAGTTTCGGGCAAAAAACAGCTTTTTAACTAAATCAAGGGCCATAACTAAAGAATCTGGTAAAGTTTGGTAAAGATCAGATGAAAAATGAAGGCCCCACCGTATTAACGAGGCAAAATATAGGATTTTTAACTAAATCAGTAAATCTCAGTAAATCTCTGTTACTGGTCCGACTGGTCCAACATAGAGCTAAAAAATAATAAAAGAAATAAATAATAATAAAATATGAAAAAAAATAATATAATAAAATAAAACAAGAGGTCAATGACCTTGAAGCTCTACTGATTGATTTTGATTTCAGGAAGTAGTCGCTACAAACTTGTTTTTTGAAAAATTATTTTTAGCCGTGGCAGCCATCTTGAATATCCGGCCGACCTGAAATTTTGCTAGGATCAATTAGACATCAAGAGCAACATTCCTGTGAAGTTCATGAAAATCCGTCAAGTAGTTTCAGAGGAGTAGTCGCTACAAGTTTTCATTATATAATTCTATGTAAACAAAGATGGCCGCTGACAGCCATGTTTAACATCGAATCAAAATGATTTTTGACAAGGACCAACATCATGTAATGATGATCATTTTAAAAAAAGTCCCATATCAATATCACTTATAGTTTTCAAGAAGTAGTCGCTACAAACTTGCATTTTGAAAATCTATTTTTAGCTATGGCGGCCATCTTGAATTTCCGGCCGACCTGAAATTTTGCTAGGATCAATTAGACATCAAGAGCAACATTACTGTGAAGTTTCATGAAAATCCGTCAAGTAGTTTCAGAGGAGTAGTCGCTACAAGTTTTCATTATATAACTCTATGTAAACAAAGATGGCCACTGGCAGCCATGTTTAATATCGAATCAAAATAATGTTCGACTCGGATAACCATCATGTCATGCTGATCATTTTAGAAAAAGTCCCATATCAATATCACTTATAGTTTTCAAGAAGTAGTCGCTACAAACTTATTTTTTAAAAATCTATTTTTAACTGTGGCAGCCATCTTGAATTTCTGGCCAATCTGAAATTTTGCTAGGATCAATTAGACATTAAGAGCAACATTCCTGTAAAGTTTCATGAAAATCCGCTAAGTAGTTTCAGAGGAGTAGTCGCTACAAGTTTTCATTATATAACTCTATGTAAACAAAGATGGCCGCTGGCAGCCATGTTTAACGTCAAATCAAAACGATTTTCGACAAGGACCAACATCATGTCATGCTGATCATTTTAGAAAAAGTCCCATATCAATATCACTTATAGTTTTCAAGAAGTAGTCGCTACAAACTTGTATTTAAAAAATCTATTTTTAGCTTTGGCGGCCATCTTGGATTTCACATCAACATGAATTTTCGCTAGGATCAACTAGACTTCATGGGCAACATTTCTGTAAAGTTTTATGAATATCCATAAAGTAGTTTCAGAGGAGTAGTCGCTACAAATAAAAGTTAACGGACAGACGGACAGACAGACGGACGGACAGACGGACAGACAGACGGACGGACGGACGACGGACGCCGCACCACGGCATAAGCTCTGCTGATCTCTGATCAGTAGAGCTAAAAATACATAAAAAAAATAAATATATATATATATATAAAAAAAAATATGAAAAAAAAATTTAAAACAAGAGGCCCAAGAGGGCCTGTGGACGCTCTACTGGCTCAAGATAAAGTTTATGTATAACTAGGCTTAGTACTGATCATCCTCGCCAAGATTCGCTGAAATCTGGCAAAGAGTTCAGAAGAGACTAATCTGGACAAAGTTTGCGTATTAAAACATTTAACGGGTCACAACTCTGGCAAAAATCATTCAACCGAAATATGGACTAATATGACAACTGGGCTTGATACTGATCACCCTTGTCAAGTTTCGTCTGTATCCAGCCAGGGGTTCAGGAGAACTAGCCCAGAAAAAAACTGTGGTATTAAAATCCTTTAAAGGGCCATAACTCTGCCAAATATCTGTAAACCGAAATGTGACGATGACATGCACAACTAGGCTTGGTGCTGATCATCCCTGCAAAGTTTCATTGAATTCTGGCAAGGGGTTCAGAAGAAGTAGATCAGAACAAAGTTTGTGTATTAAAACCTTTAAAGGGCCATAACTCCGCCAAAAATCATTCAACCGGAACACGGCTATGATTTGCACAACTAGACATCGAACTGATCATCCCTAAAAAGTTTCGTTTAATCTGGCCAGGGGTTCAAGAGAACTAGTCAGAACAAAGTTTGTGTATTAAAACCTTTAAAGGGCTATAACTCCGCCAAAATCATTCAACTGGAACACGGTGACTATGTACAACTAGGCTTGGTACTGATCATCCCTGCAAAGTTTCAATGAAATCCGGCCAAATGAAGGCCCTTTCGTCTTAATGAGGCCAAGATATAGCATATTTCAGAAAATCAAGGGCCATGACTCCGATGTAAATGGTCCAATCTGGATGTATTTCGAACTTGTCCAAGCTTTCAGTGATACTAACAATCTGGTAAAGTTTCTTAAAGATCGGATGAAAGATGAAGGCCTTATCGTCTTAACGAGGCAAAATATAGGATTTTAACTAAATCAAGGGCCATAACTCCACTGTTACTGGTCCGATCTGGCTGGTTTTCGAACTTGACCGAGCTGTCATTGATATTAAAAATCTGATAGAGTTTCATAAAGATCGCATGAAAAATGAAGGCCCTATCGTCTTAACGAGGTAAAGTACAGCATTTTTAACTAAATCAAGGGCCATAACTCATCTGTTACTGGTCCGATCTGGCTGATCTTCGAAATGTCCGAGCTTTCATTTATATAAACAATCTGGTAAAGTTTGGTAAAGATCGAATGAAAGATAAAGGCCCTATCGTCTTAATGAGGCAAAATATAGCATTTTTAACTAAATCAAGGGCCATAACTCCGCTGTTAATCGTCTGATCCAGCTAGTTTTCAAACTTGTCCTAGCTCTCATTTATATAAACAATCTGGTAAAGTTTGGTAAAGATTAGATGAAAGATGAAGGCCCTATCGTCTTAATGAGGCAAAATATAGCATTTTTAACTAAATCAAGGGCCATAACTCCGCTGTTAATCGTCTGATCCAGCTAGTTTTCAAACTTGTCCTAGCTCTCATTTATATAAACAATCTGGTAAAGTTTGGTAAAGATTAGATGAAAGATGAAGGCCCTATCATCTTAATGAGGCAAAATAAAGCAATTTTAACTAAATCAAGGGCAATAACTCCGCTGTTAATGGTCCGATCTAGCTGGTTTTCGAACTTGTCCGAGCTTTCATTCATATTAACAATCTGTGCAAGTTTGGTAAAGATCAAATAATAAATGAATGTGCTAGAGTGTTCATAAGGCTTTATATGGCATTTTTCAGCAAAACAAGGGCCATAACTCCGGTGAAATTATTTCGATCTTGCCGGTTTTCGAACATGTCCGAGCTTTCATTAATATAAAGACACTGGCAAAGTTAAGTAAAGGTCCGATTAATACTGAAGGCCCTAGATGGTTCACAAGGCAGAAAATAGCATTTTCAGAAAAAACAAGGGCCATAACTCCGGTGTTACTCATCCGATTTAGCTGGTTTTCGAACTTATTTGAGCTTTCATTGATATTAACAATCTGTGCATGTTTGGTAAAGATCAAATAATAAATGAATGTGCTAGAGTGTTCACAAGGCAGAAAATGGCATTTTCCAGAAAAAACAAGGGCCATAACTCTGGTGTTACTGAACCAATTTAGCTGATTTTCGAACTTGTCCAAGCTATCATTGGTATTAACAATCTGTGCAAGTTTGGAAACGATCAAATAATAAATGAAGGTGCTCGAGTGCTCACAAGGCTTAATATGGCATTTTCAAGCAAAACAAGGGCCGTAACTCCGGTGAAATTTATCCGATCCGGCTGGTTTTCGAACTTGTCCGAGCTTTCATTGATATAAAGACACTGGCAAAGTTTCGTTAAGATTTGATTAACAATGAAGGCCCTAGAGTGTTCACAAGGCAAAAGTTAACAGACGGACGGACGGACGGACGACGGACGACGGACAACTCGCCATCCCATAAGCTCTGCTGGCCTTCGGCCAGTAGAGCTAAAAATTAAATAATTAAAAAAATAAATAAAAATAATAATAATATAAAAAAAGAAAGTCATAAAATCTGCTAAAGTTCGGCAAAGATCGGATGAAAATGAAGGCCCCTCTCGTCTTAACGAGGCAAAATAGAGCATTTTGAACTAAATCAAGGGCCATAACTCCGCTGTTACTAGTCCGATATGAATGGTTTTCGAATTTGTCCGAGCTTTCATTGATATTAACAACTTGATAAAGTTTGGTAAAGATCAAATGAACAATGAAGTCGTCTTAACGAGGGAAAATATATTTTAACTAAATCAAGGGCCATAACTCCGCTGTTACTGGTCCGATATGGCTGGTTTTGCTTGTTCTAGCTTTCAACGACATTAACAATCTGATAAAATTTGGTAAAGATCGGATGAACAATGAAGCCCCTATCGTCTTAACGAGGCAAAATATAGCATTTTTAACTAAATCAAGGGCCATAACTCCGTTGTTACTAGTCTGATATGAATGGTTTTCGAATTTGTCCGAGCTTTCATTGATATTAACAACTTGATAAAGTTTGGTAAAGATCAAATGAACAATGAAGTCGTCTTAACGAGGGAAAATATATTTTAACTAAATCAAGGGCCATTACTCCGCTGTTACTGGTCCGATATGGCTGGTTTTGCTTGTTCGAGCTTTCAACGACATTAACAATCTGATAAAATTTGGTAAAGATCGGATGAACAATGAAGCCCCTATCGTCTTAACGAGGCAAAATATAGCATTTTTAACTAAATCAAGGGCCATAACTCCGTTGTTACTAGTCCGATATGGCTGGTTTTAACTTGTTCAAGCCTTCAACGACATTAACAATCTGATAAAATTTGGTAAAGATCGGATGAACAATGAAGCCCCTTAGTCGTCTCAACGAGGCAAAATAGAGCATTTTTAACTAAATCAAGGGCTCAGTTGTTATTAGTCCGATATGGCTGGTTTTCGAAATTGTCGGAGCTTTCATTGATATTAACAATCTGATAAAGATTGGTAAAGATCGGATGAACAATGAAGCCCCTATCGTCTTAACGAGGCAAAATATAGCATTTTTAACTAAATCAAGGGCCACAACTCCGCTGTTACTGGTCCGATATAGCCGGTTTTCAAAATTGTTTGAGCTTTCAACAATATTAACAATCTGATAAAGATTGGTAAAGATCGGATGAACAATGAAGCCTCTATCGTCTTAACGATGCAAAATATAGCATTTTTAACTAAACTAAGTCGGCGGCTAAATAATAGGGTCAGTTGGGTTATCGGAAACGAACACTTTTTTCTTTTAAGCCTTATTGTGTAGATTTGAATGACGGCCTTGGATTTCTGTATAGCCTTTGCTTTGTTCCCAAATTATGCAGTTTAATTTGGTTGAAATTGGTTGAAAATTCATAAATAAAACCCCCTTTGTTTTTCATATAATGGGGGCTGGACATAAAAATAAAAAGGTCAATGATGCTTAAATGACAGTTTGTAAACATTTTAGTAATTAAAAACAATCGAGTTTGCCGTTTGCTGAGATGACATTTATTAAGTGCATCTGTTTAAAAACAAAATGCCATTCTATTAAAAACAAGAGGCCCAAGAGGGCCTGTGGATGCTCTACTGACTAAAAACGGCTCTTATATCAAGGGTTGTCGACATAAAATTCCCATCAGTAGCTTTTTTAAAACATTGCAAAAATAAGATAGGTTGGTCTTAGATCGCTCAGCTGGTAATCATGGGCAATATGTCTGCTGTGTCTAGTCTGGCATGGGCATTTTTTAATTTGTCCCACTTTCTTTTATGAATGAAATTTCATAAATATGGGTGGGTGGGATGGGGGGAGGGTTTATATTCTAAACAAATATGGTAAAGATCAGATAAAAATTGAAGTAACTACAGATTTAACAAAGGAAAATACAAAAATACAATATAGCATTCTTCAACAAATCAAGGGCCATAACCTGTCGTTACTAACTAGATCTAGCTGGTTTTCGAACTTGTCCAAAATTTCATTGATATACCATTCTTTGCACAACTAGACATCATACTGAGGCTTCCTGTCAAATTTTGTAGAAATCCAACAAGCCGTTTAGGAGGAGCAGCGCCGACAAGAAATTTAAAGTAAAAATGTCAAAGTGCCATAACTCCGTCATAAATCAGTAAACTGGAACAAAAGCGCGATATGCACAACTAGACATCTTACCGATGCTTCCTGCCAAGTTTCGTCGAAATCCAACAAGGTGTTTAGGAGAAGTAGCGCTGACAAGAAATTTTAAAAAAAATGTCAATGGGCTGTAACTCCATCAAAAATTAATGAACCGGGAAAAAAATGCAATAGGCACAGCAATGCTTCCTGCTAACACGGCATTAACACCAAAAAAAAATTAAAACAAAAAAATAATGAAATAAGAAAATTAAAAAAATTAAAAAAATAATAAAAATAATAATCAAGAAATTAAAAAAAAAATGTCAAGGGGCTGTAACTCCATCAAAAATCAATGAACCGGGAAAAAAATGCAATAGGCACAGCAATACTTCCTTTTAACATGGCATTAACACCAAAAAAGAAAAGAAAAGAATAATGAAAAAATAATGAAATAAGAAAATTAAAAAATAAATAATAATAATCCAGAAATTTAAAAAAAAAAATGTCAAGGGGCTGTAACTCCATCAAAATCAATGAACGGAAAAAAAATGCAATAGGCACAGCAATACTTCCTGCTAACATGGCTTAAACACCAAAAAAAAAAAAAAAATAATAATACTAAAATAAGATAATTTAAAAAAAATAAACAAATTTTTTTTTTAAATAAATAAAAAAAATAAAAAAATAAAAAAAAAATAATTAAAAAATTAAAACATTTTTTTTACTAATAATAAAAAAAAAGGCAAAACATTTGGTAAAGTTTGGTAAAGATCAGAAGAAAAATGAAAGCCCTATCGTATTTACGAGGCTGAATATAGCATTTTAAACTAAATCAAGGGCCATAACTCCGCTGTTATTGGTCCGATCAGGCTGGTTTTCGAACTTGTACGAGCTTTCATTGAATTAACAATCTGGTAAAGATCGGATGAAAAATTAAGGCCTTTGGCCAGTAGAGCTAAAAATCATCAGCTCCAAAAAGTAGGTCAAGGTCATACATGAAATCCAGGCATCCAAAAAAAAGATGCACTAACGAAGACACAACTACGTCAAAACAGAATATGTTTTCTTCCAAAGATTAAGCTATAAACTAGGTTTAAAACATCTAGTGCATAATTCTAGTTCATGAGAAAGTGATGTAAATGTAACAATTAAAGTTATCTGCCCTTTGCTTGGAGGGTCAAGGTCACTTCCACATTTGCTTTGTCACTTTGCGATGTACCACCCATGATACAACTATAAGCAAAGTTTGAAAGGTCTAGTGCATACAGTTTGTGAGAAAATGACCTAAATGCAAAAGTTGAACCTAAAAATTATTAATTTATCTGCCCTTTGCTTGGAGGGTCAAGGTCACTTCCACATTTGCTTTGTTACGTTGCGATGTACCACCCCCAAGATACAACTATAAGAAAAGTTTGAAAGGTCTAGTGCATACAGTTTGTGAAAAAGTGACCTAAACGCCAAAGTTGAAGGTATTAAGTTATCTGTACATTGCTTGGAGGGTCAAGGTCACTTCCACATTTGCTATGTCACGTTGCCAGGTACCACCCAAGATACAACTATAAGCAAAGTTTGAAAGGTCTAGTGCATACAGTTTGTGAGAAAATGACCTAGATGCAAAAGTTGAACCTAAAAATTATTAAGTTATCTGCCCTTTGCTTGGAGGGTCAAGGTCACTTCCACATTTGCTTTGTTACGTTGCGATGTACCACCCCCAAGATACAACTATAAGAAAAGTTTGAAAGGTCTAGTGCATACAGTTTGTGAAAAAGTGACCTAAACGCCAAAGTTGAAGGTAAAAATTATAAGGTTATCTGCCCTTGCTTGGAGGTCAAGGTCACTGCCACATTTGCTTTGTCACGTTGCGATGTACAACTCAAGATACAACTATAAGCAAAGTTTTAAAGGTCTAGTGCATACAGTTTGTGAAAAAGTGACCTAAACGCAAAAGTTGAACCTAAAAATTATTAAGTTATCTGTACATTGCTTGGAGGGTCAAGGTCACTTCCACATTTGCTATGTCACGTTGCCAGGTACCACCCAAGATACAACTATAAGCAAAGTTTGAAAGATCTAGTGCATACAGTTTGTGAGAAAATGACCTAAACGCAAAACTTGAATGTTGACGCCGTCGCCGCCAGAAAAGCAACACCTATGTCTCTTTTTTTCTTCGAAAAGGCGAGACAAAAATTATTTAAAAAAATAAATAAAAAAATAAAAATAATAATATTCTATAAAAAAAAAATATTAAAAAAAAGAAAAATATCAAATAAATAAACAATTAAATAAAAATAATAATAATATAAAAAAAAAGAAAGTCATAAAATCTGCTAAAGTTTGGCAAAGATCAGATGCAAAATAAAGGCCATATCGTTTGACGAGGCAAATTATAGCATTTTTAACAAAATCAAGGGTCATAACTCCGCTGTTACTGGTTCGATCTGGCTGGTTTTCAAACTTGACCAAGATTTCATAGACATCAACGATAAAGTTTGGTAAAGATTGGATGAAAAACGAAGGCCCTATCGTCTTCACGAGACAAAATATAGCATTTTTAACTAAATCAAGGGCATAACTCCGCTGTTACTGGTCCGATATGGCTGGTTTTCGAACTTGTTCGAGCTTTCAACAACATTAACACCGTCAACGGACAACTCGGCATCCCATAAGCTCTGCTGGCCTTCTGCCAGTAGAGCTTATAAAAAATAAAGGTGCTAGAGTGTTCACAAGGCAGAAAATGGTGTTTTTCAGAAAAAACAAGGGCCATAACTCCGGTGTTACTGATTGAATTTGACTGTTTATCAAATTTCTCCTAGCTTTCATTGATATTAACAATCTGTGCAAGTTTGATAAAGATCAAATAATAAATAAAAGTGCCATTGTTCTCAAGGCAAAAAATGGCATTTTCAGAATAAACAAGGGCCATAACTCTGGTGTTCCTGACCCAATTTAGCTGGTTTTCGAACTTGTACAAACTTTCATTGGTAATAACAATCTGTGCAAGTTTGGTTAAGATCAAATAATAAATGAAGGTGCTAGAGTGTTCACAAGACAGACAAGAGCTGTCGGAGAACAGCGCAGCTCGACTATTCGATTTTTCAGAGAATAATAAATTATATAGCTAGTATATACCATAAGAATAATAAATGAAGGGTGCTAGAGTATTCACAAGGCAGAAAATAGCATTTTTCAGAAAAAGCAAGGGCCATAACTCCGGTGTTACCAATTCGATTTGGCTGGTTTTCGAACGTGTCCGAGTTTTCATTGATATTAACAATCTGTGCAAGTTCGGTAAAAATCAAATAATAAATGAAGGTGCTAGAGTGTTCACAAGGCTTAATATGGCATTTTCAGCAAAACAAGGGCCATATCTCTGGTGAAATTAATCCGATCTAGCTGGTTTTCGAACTGTGATGGATTTGACGAAAGTTAGCAGGAAGCATTGGTATGATTATTTAGTTGTGCATACTGCGATTTTTTTCAGGTTCGTTGATTTTTGATGGAGTTATGGTCCTTGACATTTTTACTTTAAATTTCTTGTCGGTGCTACTCCTCCTAAACGCCTTGTTGGATTTCGAGGAACCTTGGCAGGAAGCATCGGTAAGATGTCAAGTTGTGCATATCGCGCTTTTGTTCCAGTTCACTGATTCTTGACGGAGTTATGGCCCTTTTTCATTCTTACTTTAAATTTCTTGTTGGTGCTTCTCCTAAACGGCTTGTTGGATTTCTACGAAATTTGGCAGGAAATCTCGGTATGATGTCCAGTTGTGCAAATCGCAGTATAACAAAGAAATATCGGACAAGTTCGGAAAAGAGTACTGATGGGAATTTTATGACGACAACCCTTGATATAAGAGCCGTTTTAGCCAGCGGAGCGTCTACAGGCTCTCTTGGGCCTCTTGTTAATGCATGCCACCACGTTAGACCTATAGATTATAATTTATATCCAGTAAGAGACGTGCCATCTTCCTGTCACTGAACTGAAATTTGCCATCTTCCTGTAATTGAACTGAAATTTGCCAAAGTTGGCATATTTGATTCTCTGGTACAAAAACAGTACGACAGATTGAATGACAGTTTATGTTTTATTGGTTATATGTATAATTCTACTTGTGACATGAGCAGGTAACGCTGCCCAGGCTATCTTACGTACCGAGAAATAACAACTATCCTCGACATCTTAGTTTACGACCACTTAACGACAGTTGGCTACATATATCATAATCAGTAAATCATTATATATTTCACATAATATGATGTTAGCTAAAATTGTTTATTTCCAGTGTATGGCATGTGTTTCTGATCACATTATTTACTATAGTTCTTTCCGCCGAGATGCAGTATTTTCATGCGGGCAATTTTATGCAAATTTGTTGACCAAAATTCACACTGGCTGAAAGCGCAGAAAAAATGCAAAATCATCAACTATATTTTAATTTTGTTTTTATTTTAACAGGAAGACACAAAGCCCTAATTATTTTCTATGAAAAATATGAGTACCCTCATCACCTTAAAATCTATCTTCTTCAATGCTGTGGAGTCTTTAAATTATTGTCTTCTGCTGTTTTCATAACGTGGCCGCCTGCTTGTCAGGAATTTAGGTCACGTGTCATGTGGGAAATATATTAACATAAAAAAATACCAGATGTTTTTACACAAACAACGATATTTCATCATGTTTTATGCAGGGTACCCCAGCCCTTGACATAACATACTTACCATTTCTCATTTTACGATTTAATAAACGTGTATGGAGGCAAAGGATTAAATCATCATTGCGTCATAAAATATTTTATTTTGTGTCAGTTTGCTTTAAAATGGGATACATTTAATGACGAGAACACTGGTAGACAGATAAAATATCCACAGGAAAATAATCAATAGCCTTAAAAAATCAAGTCTTATAAATTTGCAAGTTTTTTTCTGTTGATGTTTAGAACTCTTCATTAAGCAGACGGTCATAAAAATTGATGAAGAAATTTGCACAATAAACGTGCGCACACGCAATTTCCGCCATCGGTCGAAATCACATGGTGGTGGAAAACAGATAGAAAGACGATAGTATTCATAATTTTGCATCTCAGAGATATTGAGTTTTTATTTTATTTTCAGTAGGTGACAAAAAGTGT